>CABHPR010144756.1:22400-39072 GCA_902168415.1 Peromyscus melanophrys | reverse complement strand
TGTGTGTGTGTGTGTGTGTGTGTGTGTGTGTGTGTGTGTGTGTGTGTTGGGGGTACTGTTTCAATTCCTTTTGCCTTTCCAGAACCAATCAGATGGTTCTCCAGCCATGAAACCTAGGGTCAAGGAGTGCTGAAGTGGCGCTCCAAATGGGCAGAGAAGGAGCCCAGCCCACTTGTATGGCTGGCTGGGGTTGCTTTGTGGCAGTCAATCTCCGCAAGCCTCCAAGTGCTGGCGACGCTCCCTAGCACAATGCCTGCTTTATGATAGTTCGTGTTTTAAAAAACAATCACACCAAGGACTCTTACACAGCAACACTTGACATTCACAACTTAGGCACTTGCTGGCTTGACAAGTTTGGGCCAGCCTTCAGGACCCATGAAAATATCTTTTCTTAAGGAGTGTGTTTGAATTTCCTGTCTGAAGAGCTCCTGTGTGTGTGTGTGTGTGTGTGTGTGTGTACTAGTGACTGAGTTAGCTCAGTCCCTCAGTGCCTTAATTGCTAAGCAGTTTCTATCCCACAGGCAGCTCCCTGGATGGGTGAGAAGACAAAATCCTGAGTATGTTTTCCTTTCCATCCTGCAGGAATTTGCTGGCAGATAAATTATGGAAGTGTGCTCGAAACTGGAGACCTACGAGGGATAGATGCCAACGGTCTTCGCTTTGAAACTATTCACGTAGGATTCTAAGAGCAAGACAAAGTCCATGTTCACAGGATGTGAAGCAGAATTTAAAAAGATGGACAATAAAAGTGACACAGGAAGAAAGAGGAGCCCTTCTCCCTGGTGTCTGGCTTGGCTGTCCTGACAACAGTGGAGTCAGGGAACTTCAAAGGCCACTGATAAGGAAAATTGTCCCCCTGAAGCCATTCATGGCCACCTGCCACCACCCACAGATGGACTAGGTTTGTTTAGCATCTTGAGGCAATTAGAGTTAAAGGATCGATAAAGGGGATCAGGGGACAGTCGGCTTCACAGGCTTCGTCCCTGAGATGGCGGGCCTGACCTGTGCCACATGTGCTGAAACTGGCCACGGGGTCACCTTCTTCCACCCAAAGGAAGGAAGCTCCTGTTACAGCCTGCCCAGGGGTCAGTTGCAGGCTGTCCAGGGCAGGCCTCCAAGGACCCTGCCCCCTTTCCCTGTCCACAGGCTCCCCTCCACCCCTCAGCAGGGCGGGCTCCCCTGAGGAGAGTTAATTGGAAATGTTACACTTCAAGGAGGAAAACAAGAGTAATGGAGAAGGCATCTGTGTGTGACCAAAGCTTTAACTGAAAACAGGCTTCTCCTAGTCTGGGAAACCAAGAAGAAGCTGCCTCCCTCATCTGCGGATGGGGAGGAAGGATGTACATGTGCTGGGAGTGGGCTGTGTTGGGCACCTTGGGTTTTGGGGGACTGAAGACTCAAGGCTCTACTCAAATCTGGGGTTGTGGCCTTGTGGTAATAGGGCAGGATTTCTTTGGAGGGTAACTAGGGTTTTGTCTAGTGACCCAGGAGCCAGGAGCATCTAATTAAGGACCAAACTCAACAAATGTGTATTGGGCATACCTTGTACCTCTTCTGCTCTTTCCTCCAGTTGTTCCTAGCCATGTGGGCCCACCCATTCTCCAAACCCCTCTCTGTGCATCTCTTGGCTGCCCTTCCATTCATCTCTTCCACACTGACTTTTATTTATTATATAAATAATCACTCCCTCTTCCCTGCAAATAAACCAAACTTAAGGGAACTATAAGTCCAAACATCACAGAGACCTGGATTGATAGGTCTCTGGGACCAGTCTGTTGTTTTGAAATGTATGAGTTCATTCCATAAACTTACACTGAGCCCATTCTGGCTCAAGAATGGGACCCAGCACTGGAAATAAGTAAGACACAATCACCTTTGCTTTAGCTGGTAAGAGGCATATAGATAAACAATTGAGACATAAAATTTTATGAAGAAATATCGACTCACAGCAGAAGGACATCTTAGTTAGGATTTTCTATTGCTTTGAAGAGACACCATGACCATGGAAACTCTTATAAAGAAAACATTTAATTGAGGTGGCTTGCTTAAAGTTTCAGAAGTTCAGTCCATTATTATCTTGACAGGGAGCATGGCTGTGTGTAGGCAGACTTGCTGCTGGAGCTGAGGGTGCTACATCTTGCAGGCAACAAGAAGTCGACTGAGACACTGGGCAGTATCCTGAGCATAGAAAACCTCAAAGCCCGCCCCACAGTGATACACTTCCTCCAACTAAGCTACATCTCCTAATAATGCCACTTCCTATGAGATTATGGGGGCCAGTTACATTCAAACTACCACACCATCTGAGCCCATCAGGAGTGAGGTGAGAGCTTCTTTGCGGTGACATGTGAGTGGACATGGGAATGGTGAGTGGGAGCTGTGGGGCCAGGCAAGGGAAAGAAATCTAGAGGTAGAAGGCCTCATGCTTCAGTCCCCACTGCTGCGACTTGCAGGCTCCAGAGCCTCAGTACGGTGCTTTGGGATATCTTTAGGGATACCTGCTTGACTCTGTGGTTATGAAGATCATCAAACAACAAAGTATGGAGTGGTACCCACTGCCAAGCTTCTGTTTGCTCCATCCTGGGGGCCCTTGCCTAGACCCTCTTCTGCACTCGCCCAGGTGACCCGCTCCCAAGCTCTCAGTACTGTAGAGCTCTATCTAAGCCTCCTCTATCCCTAACGTCCACTGTGACTGGAGCTCTCAACTTCCCACCTCTCTGACCACGCAGCCTAGGTGTGTAGTAGGCTACAACATCTAGACTTCTGTGAACACCCCCGTGATGCTGACACAGTGATGAAATCACTTAATGATGCATTTCTCAAGATGAGTGCCTATCATTAAGCATGACTGTACTTGGCTAGTCTTACTCTAGTACTTAATAAGACAAATATAGGAAGAGGCAAAGCAAGAATTTCAAACCATTCTACTTGAGTCACAGTTTACGTTTAATCAGCTCTTTATAGGTGCGGCAGATCAAAGTGGCCCTGGGCTCTGAGGTCTGAGGGTTCTTCTGCCCGTCCTTCAGGAGACCTGGGACACCCCTTTTTGATTTGCATGGCCCCCACTCTCTGCTGAATGCTTAGTTCTCTGAATGTAGTCTGCTGGGCATCCATTTCCACCCCCTGAATTTCTGCCCAGTGTTCTGCCTTGGCAAAAAAATTGCCAAGCCTGTTGGACAGCTCTGAAGGCCACCCTAGAGGGTGAAAGGCGCGATATAAGGCCCCGTGTTGAGGAATAAACAGCTCCTGTGAGCAGCTGAGATCAAGGTGTGTCCAGATCCACAGAGTGGCTGACTTTTTCTTTTCTCAGGCCCTGCCAAGCAGCAGTCTCAAAAACAACCATAGCACTGAGCTTCAATGAGCTCTTCTCAGAGGACTGGAGAAGACAGGCTAGGTCTATGTCAGAGAAAGGAATTCACAAGCAGAGTGTGTTTAAAAGCCTCAAGGGTTGCTGCTTTGCCTGGAGAAATGATTATTCCTAATAAGGACATAACAGTTCCTGTTTACAGTTGCCACAAACATCCCTCACACCACAACCCATTGCAACACACATGCCCAGGCGGGGACAGCCTTTTCTATTCAAAGTCTCCTCTGGCTTCACAGCTGGGTTAGGTCTATACAACCTTGCTAGTTCCTAGCTTCTGCTCCCTTCTAGATTCAGCAAATTCTCCCCATGTCTCTCGGGCTAGATCCTCCGCTACTGCGGAAGCATGTTGGGAGCAGGAGTGGCCCCCTTTGCTGCTTCTGTGTCTGCGCATATGGTTCCCGTTGTAGGCTTAGACATGGGAACCGGCTGCCAGCTTACCAAAGGTAGAAAGCCTTCAGAGCTCAAAGCTGACGATAATCCCACGGAGACTGTCTAAAAAGGATCGATGCAATTGGAATCAGGGTGCTGTGTGTTTAGAGATGTTCCCTGGTTGGTTTTGTCATGGATGAACCTTCAACAGACGTTTATGAAGGCTCCAATAGAATAAACCTGTGCTGTTTCCATGATGCTGTCTTCTTGGGGTTTTTAAAGAATTGGATTCCGGTTTTTTGGTTTTGTTTTTTTTAAAATTTTATTGTATGTGCATTGGTGTTTTGCCCGCATGTATGTCTGTGTGAGGGTGCCAGATCCCATGGAACTGGAGTTACAGACAATTGTGAGCTGCCATTGTGGGTGCTGAGAATTGAACCCAGATCCTTAGGAAGAGCAAGTACTGCTCTTAACCACTGAGCCATTTCTCCAGCCCCAAGAACTGGATTCTTGACTGTGCAGGGGAAAAAAATCTCAGTTTACTCTTTTCCCCATGAGCAGGTCATTAATTTTAGTCTAGGAAATGCAACTACAATATAAAGATTAATGGGGATTGAAGACAAAGTAAAACCTGCAAATCTACCCGACACTGGCACAGAAGTCTTGTGTGAAGTGTGAGCCTGGAATAGCAGAAGATAGCCAAGCCTTCCACAGAGCTTAGTAGGGGAGAGGGTCTATTAGAAAGTAGGTGGTGCAGGCTGGAGAAGGTTAGGAGAGGGTGTGCACACCAGTAGGGATCATCTTGTGCAGAGGAAGTCCCCTAGGGAACAGCCACCTTTGCTCATCTATGCCTGAGAAGATGGCGGACTGCATCTTCTCTGTCCTGTGAAAATCTTTCCTATATAGAAAGAAGTCTGATAGAAAAGCCCCCCCCCCCCCTCCGTCTCTGTCTCTGTCTCTCTCTCTCTCACTCTTACTTGCTTTATCCTTTTGGGGAGGGATGGAGGTGGGAAGGCCATGGTCTCACTATGTGTCCTTGAATGGACTGGCCCTCTCTAGGTAGACCAGGTTGGTTTTGAACTCATAGAGATCCATCTCCTCTATTTCCTGAGTGCTGGCATTAAAGTCCTGTGCCATTATACCCGGCTGCTACTTACTTTACTAAAGCAAGTACATTTTAATCTCTTGTTTTAGAAGGACAGCTTTACAGAGGCATTCTCACATCCACAGAGCCCTGAAGTTTCTCTAGATATCCAACTTGAAAATATCAAACTATATTTGAGGTACATTTTTAATATATTTTAATTCTTTGAGAATTTCATACGTTCATACAATATATTTTAACTATAGTCACCTCACATTCCTAACCACTAATTCTTCCCAGGTACACTTCTAACCCCCACCCCCTCCCAACTTCATGTCATCTTTTTTCTTCCCCTATAACTCACCAAGTCCATGAGTATGGAGCCATTCACTGGCATGTGCTTGATCTACCAGGGGCCATATACTCAAGGAGAACTGATTAACTGTTAATAGTGCCTCGGGTAGGGTCAAGGCTTGTAAGCTCCTCCCACCTCCATGCTGGAGGACTGACTGCCTTGATCTTACACAAGCAACCATGGCTACTCTGAGTTTATGAGTGCATTGGACCTGTCATGTCCAGAAGACACTGTTTTGGTCAGATCCTCCCTGAACTCTGGCTCTTGCAATCTTTCTGTTTCTGTTGCCATGATGGTCTCTGAATCTTGGGAGATGGGATGATATATAGATGTCCTACTTGTGGATGAATACTCCATTGACACTTACTCTCTGCACTAATCAGGTGTGAGTTCCTGCATGAACGACATATACTGAACAAAAACACTTTTCTCTGATGAGGACTGAAAGCTGCACTGATTTATGGGTCTAGAGACACAAATCTGGAGAACCAAAGTTTGATACTATGTCCAAAAATAGTTTGATACTATTGAGCAAAATAATAGTAGTAGATTAACCTTTGGGTTCTATAAAAGCCCTAATCGTGGGCTGTTGGCCAGATTTACAGTATCAGGCAGGCATTTCCTCCTGTAGAGCAGACTTTAAATTCATAACATTCATCTCACTGCGGCACCCATGGGCACATCTTGCCCCACCAGTTATTATTATAGTTCACAGGGTTCGGAGCAAGGTAAGACTGTTAATGACTCTTTCCCCCAGCAGCCTGCATAGCACTTCCCAGTACTATGACATCTAGCCACCAGGGAGGGAGCTTCCTAGTTCCTACCAACTTGATTTCCCCATGCATGGCTTTGTGAGCAAGGCGTGTGATGTCTTCAATCACAGGGTCTACCATCAATTACTAGTGGGCAACCAAGAGAAATGGCAACATCCTGTATTGTTTTTAAGGAGTCTGAGACACTCCAACCAACAACTCTAAAGGAGATAACCCATACCTGGCACTGGGCTTTTTATTTGGCATCCTACAGATTCTGGGAGGAGCATCATCCCTGTATAACTCCATTTCAATTCTTTTATATGAATATGTATTTAGGTAGCTTATAAAAACATAAAGTATATACTTAGAAAGCTTATAAAATAGTAGCTTTCCATATGGCCTTCCCAATCATCCTTAGTGTAAGTTACCCATCCCCTCCACCCCCTCCTCTGCCCCAGGGTGGGATATTTTGATCTCCCTCAATTATAGCTCTCTCATTCTCCTTTCCTTTTCTTCTTACCTCCTCTTAACCTACTTTATCAAAAGAACCAACCTCCTTTCTCAAAGCCTGGAGCTATTTCAATGCCCTTTGATTATGTGGAAGAAACAGAAAGCTCTCACAGTACAGTACAAGCTAGCAGCTCAGGCTCTGGAATCTCCCAGGCCTGGGACTGCTGGTGTTGCAGATAATTAGTTTAGGGGCATTGGGTAAGAAGAGAGAGATTTCAATAGTTATCCCACAGAGAGAATGGAGTGAGACGCTATGTGTAGAATGTTGAGCATGGTTACCTTTCTGATGATCAATAGACTACTACCAATTTTTGTTAATAGCATTGCCCCATCTAATCAGAACTTATATAAGTCCTTTATCTATCTGGGACTCAGTCAAAAGCTAGAAAGTAAGTCAAAAGACAAAAGTATCTGAACGAGCTAAAATTAGTGCATGTAGGCTAAAGCAAAAATACTTTATTCACAGATGGGATCCTCTTTTTGGGTTTAATTAATGCTGCAGATGGAACTATATCAAGTCTGTGGCAGAGGAGAAGCAGCTCATCTGGCAGGAAACACGTCAACAGCATCCCAAGGGGAGCCCAGTTGTGATGGCTGGTGACCAGAACTTCAAAAGGAAGATGAATGAATTTCAACCTACATTATCCAAAGGCATTTGAAATGGGGCAATTTATGAATATGTACTGGGTGAGAAATCCTCTACTAGGTATATTGGGCGTTCTCCTCAATTTAATCCACTTAGTAGTCTTCTGCAGGATCCATTTTAAACCCCTGATATTACAAAGGTCAACACAGCCCACACTTGCTACAGCACATACTACACACTCTCAGAGCTTTGTAGACCTATAGATTTTCCCTCTCTCCATTCTTCTCTTCCTCTATTTCCTTTTTCCTTCCCTCTTTGTCCCTTCCTCCACTTGATAACTAAAACAGTAGTCTCTCTGTCTCTGTCTCTGCCTGTCTTTCTCTTCTCTGTCTATCCCTCTTTCTCTGTCTGCCTCTCTTTGTCTGTCTCTTTCTCTGTCTGTCTCTCTTTCTGTCTGTCTTTCTGTCTCTCTCTCTCTCTCTCTCTCTCTCTCTCTCTCTCTCTCTCTCTCTGTCTGTCTGTCTCTCTCTCTCTCAGGTGTGTGTGTGTCAGAGGACAGCCTCCAGTGTCTCTTCAGTCATCTACTTTATTTTGTTTATCTTTTGAGACAGAGTTTCACTATGTAGCCCTGTGTGGCTTGGAACTTACTATATAGCTCAGGTCAGCCTTTAACTCACCTGACTTTGCCTACCTCTGCCTCTCAAGTGCTGGGATTAAAGGCTTGATGCACCATGCCTGGGTTCTTCAGCTTGTTATTTGAGACAGGGTCTTTCACTGGCCTGGGACTCACCAAGTGAGCTAGGTTGGTTGACTATTAAGTGCCGGGGATTTGCCTCCAGTTCTGAGATCACAGGGAGGACATTCACACCTGGCTTTTTAAATGTGGGTTCTGAGGATCAAACTCCTATCTTCATGGTTTTAAGCTAAACACTCTGCTGGCTGTGCTCTCTCTCTTGCCTCTCCTTAGCTGCTTACTTTGAATACTCTTAGGTTTATAAGAAACCGCATGGCTGGGGAGTTGGCTTAATGGACAACAGCACTTGTTGCCCAAGTACAAGGACCTGAATTTGGATCCCAGAACCACATAAAAAGCCAGGGGTGGCTGCAGAGGTTTGTAATTCCAGTGCTTTTGGGGTGGAGATGGGAGGATCACCATGGCTTGCGGGTTGCCAGCCTAGCTCCAGGTTCAGTGAGAGATGCTGCCTCAAAGGATAAAGGTGGAAAGTGAGAGAGTGGGACACTTGAAGTCATTCTCTCTCTCTCTCTCTCTCTCTCTCTCTCTCTCTCTCTCTCTCTCTCACACACACACACACACACACACACAGCTGCTGAAAGCATCTCCAGACATCCTTCTCCCTGCTTTCCCTAATTCTTTCATCTCACATAACATAATGACCCGTGATCAGCGCAACATTACTAACTTGACTATGGATCCTATTTGGAGTTTACCAGTTTTTGCACACATTCATTGTTCATGGAACTTTTAGTCTAGAGTTTCTCTTATTATAGCACAATTTGTAGTCCACAGTTCTTAAGTGAAATTAAATCCACAATTTAAGGAATCAAGAAAAACGTTTATCCCTTTGAGAGAGATTTTATGCAAAAATCATGGAAAGAAGTGAAGTTTTGTCACCAAAAGACTAAACACTTGGCTGTCTAGAATGCTTAGCTCCTCCAAACTCCTTCAGTATTCCAAAACATATGGATGGCCAGACACAGTAGTCCATGACCTCCCTGCAGAACACAAGGTTAGTGATCTAAGAGTCTCACAAAGCCAGGTCCACGCTCAAGGTGTCTGTGTTTCGCCCCAGAGACGGTTCCCCATCACAGTTCGGTTCAGTTTCCCAAGTGCATCAAGACACCATCCCTCCCAGTGTGGGTGGACTCTTTGTAGCTTTGGCTGTCTCCTCAATTCCTTCCATGTGCACCACAAGATGTAAGTGCTGGAGTCAGGCATTTCTGAAGACAGTTTTCCATGTGTGGATTCACCACGACCCGCTGAAGGGCGCACATCTGAGCCAGCGTATTGGGCTGGCAGACTACCCTTTTTTTCACATTGGAAGCATTTGTCATGACCGGAAGTGAGACAGCAGTGTGCTAGTTTTGACTGAAGTCTCTTTAAGCCAAGAGCACCCCACCCCCTGCACACACACACACTTTTTTCCCCCTGCTGGCTTAAAATAACCCCTTTGGAAAGAGTTCTCAGGCTCATACTTCATTCTCTACTCCCCTTTGTTGCTATTGTATGAACTTTCTAGACAGTCATTTTTTTTTCCCGTTAGAAAGACCACTCTCTTGTCCTCTTACAGGGATGTCCCACTACACTTAGCAGGTAAGCTCCAACCTGACCTTAGTATCCCCATTCAACTGCTTTTCTCCTTTTAAACTTCCCATTATTTTCAAGTGTCCCCTCTATCTGTCCCGGCTATCACCCTTCCCTTTGGCCCTTACGGGTACTTAGGGCTGAAGACTTTCTGCTCCTTCTCTTCTTCATCATTCCTTCTGTTGTTTCCATTCGTACCACTGCAGATGAAAACAAAGATGTTCTCTTGAGCCAGAATGTGCTCTCTGAGGCTGGGGACCGAAAGTGAACCCATCATTGTGCTCCGAGATGGTGGATGTGCCATACCTGACAGATGGCAGACCCCCACTGAATTTATGCTGACTCTCATTCCTAGGAGCCTCATCCCCCAGGCAGAATTCTGTTCCCTTTAGGCTGAGCTCCAAGGTGGCACACAGAGGAGGCAAAGGGAGGCAGGCCACCTAGCCTGGGAACACTTTTGCATATACTTCTGCTTCCCAGCACCTGCTTAAGCCATTGCTGCCTGCCCACACCCGTCCTTTTACCCTCCCACCCACTCTGCATGTCCCTATGTTTGGAATTGAGGGAACCTATTATCTGGGCCTAGGAAGCTATGGAAACAAATTCCTGTCACATGCAATCTGCAGTTGCACTTCATTCGACAACCGTGCCCTGAGCTTGGTTTGCCGGAAGTACTACAGACTTTCTTAGATCGTTATCACTCACACCCGCTTTGGCCTTATTGTTTGAATCTGGACATTTGTATGTAAGCATCATGCCTATGTATGTGCATGCATGCATCAGCATTGGTCTGAAACTGATCTCCCTCACCTATCTCCTGACTTCACTCGTATGCAGATTAGAATTCTCAATTTGGGGAAAGGCTTTAATAGACAATATAGGACAGTCCATGCTTCCTGACTCTTGACCTTCCCTGAGATCAACCAAATCTGGCAAAACCCAGAGAGCTCCATCTTCACACTATTCATGTGGATTTTCTTTGCTAGGTTCTTCCAAACTTCTAAAGTTTTCTCTAATCCTGTTGGATTTAGTTCTCATCTACTTTGAGAAGGTACCGAGGCCCCAGCCAGGCATTTGCACACGGAATGCATATGAAATCTACTTCTGGGGTATTGGTTGTAAAATACACTTGGGATCTTGCAGATATGAAGCGTTCTCATTGCTCTGCATTAAGGGTCACAGATTCCAATTAGATTAGTCCCAGCCTCACATGCTTCAGACATCTATTTACAACTTACAGACAAGGCAGAGTCTTAAGCCACTGGCTCTAGACTCCTCAAGTCTTGTGACATTATGATTTGGAAAAAACTGTCTAATCTTTTTGTGTTAAAGGCAACAAATGCTTGGAAAAACCCAACTTCCTGGTTTTTCCCTGCTAAAAGCAAGGTTTAAAAATTTCCAAATAATGCTCATAAAGTTTCTTAGACATCAAACAAGACTTTCATAACAATATTTTGATGATTTAAGGACAAGAAAATTAAAAGCATATGGATTAAACATCCCTTAAAATACTCATGTGTTTTAAGATGATGTGGTGGGGGAAGTGCTTGAAAAAGGATGTGTTGGGTTGCCGGTAGCCCTAAGTGTTTGAGAAACAGTTGAAGAATTTGATGAATTTCACACGAGACCAAGTTCTTCTCTCTTTGCCAGAATACTGTGAGCTAGTTTTCTGCATTTCCAAGAGGAATGGTCCTCTTAGTTTGGGGAAGCAACAGCCCCTTCCCTGTGGCGGAGAAAGCTTGGCACTATGGACCATTCTACTCAGCTGAGAAAAAGGAATGCGGTAATAGCCGCCACCACCCAGAGTGAGCACTCTGGAGTGATGTGATTTACAACTGCTTTGGAAGCCTCACAATATCGTATCTCTTAAGTTTGTACCCACATGGTATCTCAGCCTCCCCTCTCCCAAATATATTAGGTGGTACTTTACCACTGAGACACATGAAACCTTGGCTTTTATCCAAGCCCAAATCCAGCCACCCCTTGAGCGCTACAGGTGAGGTCTAAATAGTGCTTGGCCATCCTAAGGTCTCTCAACCAACTACCATCAAATGCCTGCTGGAATGAGAGAATAAATGAAGATGAGTTGGAAAAGGAATATGGACATCAAGAACATTCAGAAACTCAGAAGCTGGGGAGACCCAATAGTCTAAGCTTGAAGCTTCTCATAAGGTAGTTATGAGGCTTAGCCGCATGGGAAATTATCAAATAGCACTAGCAGATGTGTTAGATTGGGAATGTTAGACTAGGAAGGCTCATTGGAAGAAGCGTGATTTGTTGTTGTTCTGTTTTTTTTCAAGACAGGTTTTCACTGTGTAGCCTTGGCTGTCCTGGAACTCACCCTGTAGACCAGGCTGGCCTCGAACTCACAGAGATCTGCCTGTCTCTGCCTCCCAAGTGCTGGGATTTAAAACGTACACTGCCATCGCCCAGCAAAGAGTGATTTTTAAAATTATTTTTTATATTTATTTTATTTTATGTGCATTGGTATTTTGCCCACATGCATGTCTGTGTGAGGGTGTCAGATCTTGGAGTTACACACAGTTGCGAGCTGCCATGTGGGTGCTGGGAATTGAAGCTGGGTCCAGAGCAGTCAGTGCTCTTAACTGCTGAGCCACTCGTCAGTCCCTAAAAATATGGTTTTAATGTTTATTTATTTTGTGTGTGGATATAGGGGATGGGGACATGCATCCTACAGTCATAGGACAACCTAGGGGCTTCTGTTTTCTCCTTTTACCAGGTTCAAACCCTGGTCATCAGGTATGGCAAAAAGCTGGCCCCAAGAGTGACTTTTGATGGGCCTTGAGGATTGAGCTAATTCCTTAAGATGTGAAAAAAACTGTAGGGCTGGGGCTGCAGCTTAGTGGTTGAGTATTTTCCTAGCAAGCATGAGGTCTTAGGTTCAATTCCCAGTATTACCAAGAAGGGGGGGGGGGCACATTTCTGAAGTATTTATTGAACACCTAGTATGTGAAAACTTGTAGATAATTCAGAATAGAACAGACACATCTACTCTTTGACATACCATGCCCCCGCCCCTCCAACAACAGCTCCATTGAGTTGGGAGGATGGACATCAACAACTCATTACATCATTCATCCTTACTTATAACTGTGAGTGCTAAAAGGGGAAAGAACAGAGAGCTAGAAGAAGGCTTTAGCAGAGAACTGGAGCAAATTACATTGTAGTAGACTCTTTGCTAAAATATGATACACCCGTCAGCGTGATTAAAGGCGAGTCCGAGATTCTCCCCAGTCCTGACGAGTTAAAATTCACAATTTAAACTCAGTGCCTGGTGATTCTTAAAAGCATCTTTCATTTCTGGAAGCAGGACCAACACAAGAGTGTGCGGCAAGGAGGCAAAGGATTCCTGAATCATACTTCAAGTGCCACACACCCCTTTTCTTGCATGACATTTGCCCCCTCGAATCAAGTACAAAGAAACTTCTGTCAAGTGCACAGATACCAAGGGATACCCGAGGTGAGCTCTTTCCACTCTGCCTTGTCTATTCACTTCTTCTTTTCAGTTATATATCTACAGGGTCAGGTTTCTTTCATGTTCCAAATAGGAGAGCTATTCTGTTTGGCATCAATATTTCCCCGACTCCCCCTTCCACTCCCAGGGCTGCCTAATGCTTTCCAGATGAGGTGCGAGCAGCTGCTAATTGTACCCGGATCAGTCTTGATTTGTGTTTCAGTCAGCAAGGCACCTCACTAATGGGTCTGAAACTTGGCATCAGGCCTGGGAGCAGTGTCAAAGGAAACAGACCCGAAAGGAACTCAGAGGAGAGGCAGAGAGACAGGGAGTCCATAGAAAAAGATTTGGAGGTTGAAGGGGGAGGGGGCAGGGAACCAGGGGACGTGAGAGAACTGGAGAGCCCCGGGTGGGGGCTGGGGGAGTTGAGGGTAGGGGAAGGGGTGGGAGCAGAGAAGGAAAGCAGAAGTGGACAAGGGAAGGGCCAGCCAGGAGGCAAAGAAGAAGGGACCAAGAGAGTATTCTGGATGTGATGGCGATTGCTGATAATGTCGGTGGTTGCTACAGAAAAGACACTGGCGAGCCTTGGAGCCCCGTCCCTTTGGCAGACAGAAATCTGACACCTCTCCATCTCCAGCCTAGGCTTTTTGGCAGGAAGCCGGGAACTCTTGACAGCAGCCAGGGAGTGAAGGCTCAAGATCCAAGTCTGACAGGGTTGAGGAGCTCAGACACACCTTGGCTTTATGAGCTGAGGCCTGAGGCGGCCTCTCCTGGCTTGAGCTCCCGCAGCCAGCTTTCCTGGAACTGGGCTGGAAAGAGGCCTTATTAGGGGAAGCTGAGAACTGAAGCCCAAGGGTTTTCTGAATTGGACACATTCACTGTACTTATTATGTAAAGAGAAAGAGGGGCGAGTCACCCCTGTTAGGAGGGAAGAAATTCACTTGCTGATACGAATTCCAAATTGTTCAAGGTGAGAGAGAATCCACACTTGTACACACACACACACACACACACACACACACACACACACACACACACTTATGCAGAGAAATAGAGGGTAGAAAAAACAGACAGATGGAGGTTTGCCATGGGCAGGCTAAGCCATGCTTAGGACATCAGCAAAGCGGTGGCAGATCCACCCCTGCCCCCAGCAAGACACAAGTAAACAAGCTTGTGTTTTGGAGAAAAAATTAATACTTCAAAAGCAGCATTCATGTTCAAACAAAAATTTGTACACAAATATTCATAGCAGCGTTACTCACAATAGCCAAAACATGGAAGCAATCCAAATGTCCATCAACTGATGAATAAGCAAAATGTGCTATGTCCATATGGTCAAATATTATTCATCCACAGGAAGGAGGGAAGTAATGGTACTCATAACAACAGAGACCAACCTTGAAAGTAGTACGCTGAGTGAAAGAAGCCAGGCCCCACATGCCACATTCTCTAGGATTTCAGTTTACCAGAAATACCCAAAAATAGCTCATCTCGAGTAACATGTTGATAGGAGCTTGGGGGAGAGAGAGAGGGAAGAAATTGCTCAATGGGCATACAGCTTCCTTTGGAGGCGAAGGGAAACTTCTAGGAACTAGGGAGAGACGTTGGTGTCATCATGATAGGAACATACATAATGCCACTGAGTCATACATTTTCAAATGATAAGCTTTGTGATCTCTGCGAGTGGTGGTATTGTGTTCCCCGAAATACTGTGCATGCTAATAAACTTATCTGGGGTCAGAGAACAGAACAGCCACAATATTAAATATAGAGGATAGGCAGTGGTAGCACATGCCTTTAATCCTAGCATTCCAGAGGCAGAGATCTACCTGGATCTCTGTGTGTTCAAGGATACAGCCAAGCATGGTGACTCACGCCTTTAATCCCAGAAAATGAGCCTCTAATCCCAGGGAGTGAGGCAGAAAGCAGAAAGGTATATAAGGTGTGAGGACCAGAAACTAGAAACTTTCAGCTGGTTAAACATTCAGGCCTTCCAGAAGCAGTTCAGCTGAGATTCATTTGGATAAGGACTCAGAGACTTCCAGTCTGAGGAAACAGGATCAGCTGAGGAACTGGCGAGGTGAGGTAGCTGTGGCTTGTTCTGCTTCTCTGATCTTCCAGCGTTCACCCCAATAACTGGCTCCAGGTTTGATTTTATTAATAAGACCTTTAAGATTCCTGCTACATCTATGTTTTTCTGCAATAAGAAAAATCATTGGAGTAACCACTCTGAATATCTGGAAAAGTTGGTCTAGCGTAGGTGCTACTTTTATGTGGACTTGTATACAAGGTGATACTAAAATACATTTGATTCATATTCAGAGGGTTGGCAGGTTAATGTGATCCCCAAAGGGAAAGAGGGTAGACAAGAAATTCTGAATAATAAAGGGAAAGATGTGACGGGAGCAGACGTGGAACAGCCATCTGTATAGCAGGACGTTAAAAGCCAGGAACAACATGCGACCGAGAAGCGAGGACCATGAATTCATAAGACTTTCTGCCTAGGAGACAAAGAAGCCCCAGGCACAGCAGGAAGAAAGAATAAGACAGAGGAGAACTCAGAAAGATACTTAAAGCAAAATGAAAAAAATACTCTGTAAACTTCATGCCTCATCTCACCTCCCCTTTTATTTCCTGTTAGATGAGGGGCTCTTTTGTTTTCGTTTGTTTGTTGAGACAGGATCTCAGGTAGCCCAGGCTGGCCTCAAACTTGCTATGTAGCCGTGGATAGCTGTGGACTCCTGACCTTCCTGCCTCCAGCCCCAAATGCTTGCTTGAGATTGCAGGCATGTGTCGCCACGTCTCGTGAGATGAGTGGTTTTGTTGTTGTTTTCTTTTTTGCTTACATTTACCTATTTAAGTGGGTGGAGCAGGGCATGCATATGCTTGCTTGTTGAGGTCAGAGGACAAGTTGCAGGGATCATGGTTTTTTTTCTTTATGCCATGTAGGTTCCAAGGATTGAATTCATGTCGCCAGACTTGGCAGTAGACATCTTTACCTACCGAGCCATCTCACTGGTCCAAGGCTACTTTTAAAAAATTATTTTCAAAAAATGTACGAGTAGGCATGTGTGTCCATGTATGGGTATGGGGATGTGTGTGGATAGCCAAAGAGACAGGAAAGAGTGTCCCTGGAGCTAGAGTTACAGGTGGTTGTGAGCCACCAGATGTGGGTTCTGAGAACTGAACTTAGATCCTCTGGAAAAGAAAGGAATGTTCTTAACCTTATTGATCCACCTCTCCGCAACCCCCGAGATAAGCTTTAAAGTTAATGACGCACCATTGGTCTGAGGGCTCGGATCTGTGGTGGGAGTCAGTGTGGAGATAGGTACTTCTGTTCTATGAGGGAACCCTCTTCTTATGAAAGCCATCATCTACCAATGGCTGGTCTCACTCCCTTGGTTCCCCATCTTGGGACAGAGTTAAGCAAAAGCTAGATGGGTTGAAGTCAGAAATATGATGAAGAGAGCCAGCCTTTGAGCCAGCAGATAAACAAGACCATTTCTGAAATCTCTTCCATTCTGGGTTCTCATATATAAACCATTCTAAGCCATGCTCAGGTACTTAACAGGAGGAAACTGGTCAGTAGGTCAGGGGATAAGTAGATGAATATTCACTATGCACAATGCTCTGTTTTATCTATCTATCTATCTATCTATCTATCTATCTATCTATCTATCTATCTATCTATCAATCATCTGTCTATCTATCATCTATCTATCTATCTATCTATCTATCTATCTATCAATCATCTATCATCTATCTACCTATCTATCCATCTACCTACCTACCTATCATCTGTCTATCTATCTATCTATCTATCTATCTATCTATCTATCTATCTATCT
>CABHPR010144756.1:0-22390 GCA_902168415.1 Peromyscus melanophrys | reverse complement strand
TCTATCTATCTATCTATCTATCTATCTATCTATCTATCTATCTATCTATCTATCTGGCTTTTTTAGACAAGGTTTCTCTATGTAGCCCTGGCTGTCCTGAAACTTGTTCTGTTGACCAGGCTGATTTTGAACTCAGAGATTCAGCTGCCTCTGACTCCAAGTACTGGGATTAAAGGCATGTGCTGCCAACACCCCCACCCAGCTTACTTGCTCTATTTCAAAAAGAGATTTGCTGGAAGCACATGAGGCCCCGTCTTGTAGAGCATAATGATGGAGGACTAACTAAAGCTTTCTGACATGCCCAACTAGTTGGTACATAAAGATTTTTAAATACACTTAAATTTTAAGATACATGCATAAAAAGATAAGAATAAAACTCACCCATAATCCTACTGCTTTGATAGATATAGCTCCAAACATTTACAGATACTTTGATAGTCTTTGAGCACACACACACACACACACACACACACACACACACACGCTCATATGAGCATGAGATTTCATGATTTCCTAAGGAACTAGTTTCTGACAACGTTACAGTTTTGGTATGTGCAGGTTTAAAAACTTTATGATAAAATACAAACAGCAACAGAACCATCTGCACTTTCTAAGGCTTCCAGAAAGAACACCTGCGAAAGAGATCAGCCCCTGGTACCTGGCTTCCTTCTGTGTGTAAATCTGCTAGTGCATTTGAGTCTTGTGAGAGGGTTTCTGCAGACTGAACCTATAAATGTACTAGACAGATCTCTTTCTTTAGCTATGTGGGGACCGAGGTGGAGGGAAGGGGGCGGGGCTCACTTCCTATGCAAGGAAGAAACTTGTGAAGGCCTGCCCCACACTTCACAGATGGAAGAAAATGGGCATAACAGGCATCTTCCTTTAGGCTTGCTGATGAGAAGTTGAGATGAAGAATTTGGGGGGAAGGGAGCAGACAGGAGCTGTTTCAGAATGTCTAGGCAATAGCCATACCCTGGTCCATACTATACGCTTCAGGAAAGGAGCCAAACTAGCTCCCACCTACAACCTACAGCTGCGGCTCCCACCATGCAGGTGACGAAAGTTTTGCTCAAGTGAGCTGAGATTTGCTGTTCTTTCCACATCCTCTCCTAGAGCTACGTAGCTTGTCGTTGAAATGCGATAACTGGGTCGCCTGGATTGGAGGTTGGGGACATACAGTTTATTCACAGGGCAGAAAGTAATTACCACCCTGGAGAACCACACTGATAAAATCAGAGCTCATCTTCCAGGCCTTCAGTAACCTGCTGGGTATGGGATCTGCAGGGGGGGGGGGGCTCTCCCTCTGCTCAGAACAAATTCCCCAATCCTCACTGAATGAAAAATGAAATAAGAGGAGGAGGCCATGACTCCTCCTAAAGTATGGAGAAGGCTTTTATTGTAGAGATAAGGGAGAAAGCAGGCGGAAGGAAGAGTCAAGCATGGCCGGCAGACTAAACCAGACCACGAGAGGAGCGTCGGGGAGGGAGAGCAAGAGAGGTGGCCAGGGCAAGAGACAGGGGTAGCCAAAATGGTTGAGTTGTTGGGGATTGGGCTGAGGAAGGGATGCTTTTGAAAGCCAAGCCCCTGGGAGGGAGAGGTTTAGGGTAGGAGAGAGGGGAGAGGTGCTGGGAGGAACCACAGGTACCGAGTGAGAACTAACGTCTACCGTCTTCACAAAGGGGTATGTCCCCTACCTCCATCCTCTGTGTACCGATCTCCTACCTCACCTCCTCACTCTCTAGTTTCCAGCCACAGAGGCCTCCTTGGGGCCCCTCACACACGTAGTCCACTCCTTCCTCAGGCCTTTTTGTTCTCTTTATCTTAGATGTTTTCTTCCTTGATACTTGCACAAATTCCCTCTGATTAGATCTCAACTCTGCTCAAATATCTCATCATTAATGCGGATGTTCTCTGATGCTCTTCTTTATTTACTAAAGCATCCCTCTCTCTCCTCCCCTCTCTCTTCCTCCCTCCTTCCCTCCCCCCCATTTTGTTTCTTAGCTCTATTACACACACATATATATATACATATCACCACTGCGGTACCTAACTACTTCATCCTTTTGTTATAAGGGGGAAACACTGTATAATTCATCTTATTTATTTATCATCTATCTCCCACAGTCGAACGCAGCCATCCCAAAAACAGAGACTTTGTTTGTTCACTGTTATATTCCTGGCACCTTTCACTAGTATCTCACATACAGGGCTTGGATGGACAGTAGTTAAGAAAATGAGTATCCATTCTTTTTTTTAAAAAATATTTCTTGTGTGTAGACAAAATTCTAAACCGTCTTATTAAATAAGAAACACAGAGCCAAATACAGAGTTAAAAGCCCAAGAGATCAGAGCAAGAGCCACAACTACCTTTAGTTTACCACTCACTGTTGTTCTTCCCCTGAGAAAGAGACCTTCTTCCTGTGTGTCTTGAGTTTTATTGCTTTCCTGTTCTGCCTTCTCATTGACTCTAAGCCCAGCCACATGACTTCCTCGTCACTGCCTGTCTATACAGACCTCCAGGTCTCTATGGTTGATATTGGAATTAAAGACTCAAGGGTCACCATGCTTGGCTGTGTCCTTGATCACACAGAGACTCTGCCTGCCATGTGATCGGGATTAAGGGTGTGGGCTACCACCACCTGACTTCTATTCCTGGCTTGCTAATGACCTCTGATCTCTAGGCAAACTTTATTTATTAACATAGAAATAAAATCACATTTCAGCACAATTATTACCACACATGTGCACTGGTATTCTGCCATGGGTGTCGGGTCTCCTGGAGCTGGAGTTACAGACAGTTGTTAATTACCACGTGAGTGCTGGGAATCAAACCTGGGTTCTCTGGAAGAACAGTGCTCTTAACCACTGAGCCTTCTCTCCAGCTTATCAAGTACCCATTCCTTTCCTGTTGGGAATCACCCTTATCTTCCAGTCTATAATTAGCAGGCATTTCTCTCAGGGCCAAGGTCTCTTCTTGTGATCAAGCCTCAAGTCAGGGCTTTAATAATTTGCCCTTACAACCATAGTTTCAGATAGAAAGTGGCCTCAAATACTTGAATCTCAACTTGGGGGGTATCAGAGAGACGCAACCATACAATTTCCTTGTGTATAAATTCATCCTTATTCAGGCCGTTGGTAAACCCTTCTGAGTCTTTTCATTCATGTGAACCTCTTCTTTTCTCTACCCAAATTAGAAATAGATATGGGACTGTCTTGAAACAAGCAAGGCTAGCCACCTCTCACAATTATGAGTGACTGCTGCCTGAAATGGTAAATGATTGTGTAGAGAGAGCTAGAAAAAGAACACCATCAGACCTCTATCATCTTACATGTTACCATGACAAACAAACACAGGAACACCAATTCAGTTTCAGTCCCCTCTTCTAACTCTACCCCAGAGGCTAACTCCTACTCCACCATTGCCTCAACATGTTTTGTAAAAAGAGAGAGAGAAAAAAAATTCAAAGAACAAAGCATTAGATTAGCGTGAATGGGGCTTCTTGGACGAAAGCCAAGCTACTCTGGAGAAGTTTGGGCTAGCCAACTTTTCTGCACTCGTGCTGATCTAAGGCCTCTGAATGGGACACTGATAATTCTGGACACCCAGACCCTGCCATCTTGGGACCCTCCCTTCCTGCCTGGCAGAAGCGTCACAGTCACACAGGATGGCAGCTCTTCCTATTGTCGCTGCCTCTCTGAGACATTGGTCTCACTTGAAGGAGGGGGCTGGGCTTCATGAGGCAGAAAGGCTGCCACTGAGGACGAGGGAACGCAGGAGAGGCAAGGGGCTCTAGGTCGTGACAGCTGCCTTCTTATCTGTGGCTAAGCTGCTTTACTGACTCCCTCTCAAGCCCACACAGTCAAGGAATTGGCATCTTTGTTTGTTTTTGTTTTTTGAGCACAGGGTTTCTCTGTGTAGCCCTGGCTGTCCTGGAACTCACTCAATAGACCAGGCTGGCCTCGAACTCAGGGACCCACCTGCCTCTGCCTCCAGAGTACTGGGATTAAAAGCGTGCTCCACCACTCCCAGCTTAGGAATTTGCATCTTGACTGATAACTTTCCTTCTGTTGCCACGCCTTAGGTCATCTTTTATTTTCCCCTGCTTTCCTTTTCAAGCTTGTGGGTTTTGTTACAATTCCCATGACAGAGTCTTTACCCACGAGGATGGACAACAGCAGCAATGTAGAGGAATGGTATTGTAGTATGCCCAAGTCGAGAAGTGTAGGCGTTCATGCACACATGTCCTGAAGGCGCTGGAACACTGGCCTTTCAGATTCTCCACTTCTGACAGTTTGGGCATGCTCATTAGCCATTGGCTTCCTATAGACAAATGGGATAGATGAAAAAAAAAACAAAAACAAAAACAAACAAACAAAAAAAAACAACAACAAAAACCCAAGTGCTCCTGTCCAGCAAGATTACCCAAAGTGGAGAATGTTTGATTTTAGATTCTTATTGCTTCCCCCACCTACCCATCATCAGCATTGATTTTTTTTTCTTTTTTGAGACAAGCTCTCATATTCCCTTCTGGTCCTACTGCCTCTACCTCTCAAGTGCTGGGATTATTGGGATGTGCCGCCATGCCCAGTTCTGCCCTAATTTTTAATCATTCCATTCCCTAACCTGTAACACACACACACACACACACACACACACATATACACACACAAAAAACGTATTGAGTGAAACTCAATACAACCTATGGTTAAGAAGGTACAGAGAATTTCTTGTCCCATCAGGAGGCTTTTCCGAGTAAGAGACTGAACCTAGAAATCAGCAGTGAAAAGATGAATAAATTTGATTATACAGAAACTAATATCTTTTTTTTTTTTTCGAGACAGGGTTTTTCTGCGTAGTTTTGGTGCCTGTCCTAGATCTTGCTCTGTAGACCAGGCTGGCCTCGAACTCACAGAGATCTGCCTGGCTCTGCCTCCTGAGTGCTGGGATTAAAGGCGTGCACCACCACCGCCTGGCAGAAACTAGTATCTTGGCAAGGTAAAGCTCTCCACTATACAGAGTGAAGGATATATGACATGTGGGAAAATGATTTTTTTAAATGATCTGTTTTTATTTTGAAGCATGTGTATATGGTTGTGTTAGTGTGTGGATCCCTGTGGATGTGCTTGTATGAGTACAGGCAGCTGTGGAAACCAGAAAACGATGTGAGTTCCCGTAGAGCTGGAGTTACAGGAGATTGTGAGCTGAGCTGCTGATACGGCGGATGCTGGGAACGGACGTTGGTTATGTCTTGTGGAAGAGCAGCAAGTCCTCTGAACCACGGATTCATCTCTCCAGCCCAAACATGCATCTTAAACCATAAACCACTCATTCCCCTAATAAATAAAGAACATGGAATATCAATTAAAAAACCTACCAATTCCGTAGAAGGAATAAAGAACATCTAACAGAAAAGAATATGCTACTTGCTGCAAATGTGTGGAAGCTGTAAAACCTCATTTATTGAGTTATAGATATGCTTTTATAAGTGGGAATACTTGGGGCTCTGCACTCAGGTCTAGCTAGCACTACAAATGGTCTGCTCATGAAGTCATCCATCCCCCCCAGCCCAAAGTCCTTATTCCTCACTCACTTTGGATAAGGGACAAGGAGATCGAGGGTGAGAACATGGGAGTACCGGTTAGTACCCAGGAGACTATCGATGAAGAGGCCGTGATGAAGAGAGAGACAGACGGACAGACAGAGAAGGAGTCACAGAAAGGAAGAGGCCAGCAGAGGCGGCGCTGCAGCGGGGTGAAATGCCACTCTACGCTTCAGCGTCCATCTGGGTGTGCTTCAGACCAAGCTGTCCTTTGCTACCACTGCCCTTTGAGATGGAGTTTATTTTTCCACGGACTTCTTGGGGTTTCTCCTGTGTATTAGACATTGACAAAAGGTTTGAGAAATTTACTTAGGAAACACAGAGGTCTTTTGACCCCACCAGAGAAAATAAACGAGTGTAAAGTGCCACTTAGGGGAGGGTAAAATAACTGTGATTTTCATCGTTTGGCAGATTTTATCAATAATGTGAATACTGGACATTGAGTTAGCAGGAGCTGCCCATATAGGCACACATATTAGTGCACGCACGTATTGGGAGGTGTGAGAATCTTGTAGAGATAAATTCCATCTAAGTTTTACATGTGCTTCCTTATGAATATTTGCTCCTGATACACTTATTTTTTTTTTTTTTAGGACAGTCTTATACATCTTAGGCTGACCTTGGACTCCATATGTCGTTGAGGATGACACTGACGATCCTCCTGCCTCCGCTGTTTGAGCGCTGGGACCACAGGCGTGGACCACCACACCAGGTTTAGGCAGCGATGGGGATAGCATGCTGGGCAAGCACTCCAGCAACTGAGCTACATCCTCGGCCTTGATTTTGCTTTTTTGAGATCGGGTTTCACTACAACCCTCATTGACTTTAACTTACTATGTAGCCCAGGCTCTTTGAACTACCAGTCCCCTTGAGTGCTGGAATTCCGGGTGGGAACCACCACGTCTGGTATTTCTACGATATTTTAAACAAACCTTCACATAAAACCATGAACTGGATCAAGGCACTTATTGTCAGACTTGACGGCCTGAGTTTGATTCCTAGAACACCTTTCCCAAAGTTATCAGCATGCAGTGGCACACATGCATTCCCCCCACCCCCACAAATCAATAACTGTAATACAAATCTTTTTAAAAGGGCATATGGGTTATACGACAATGGTTTGTTGGTGTTACCTTTTTGAATGCATTCAGTCGAGACTCTTTGGAAGGTAATGGTTTATAACTCTCATCTTTGTGTCCCCAACCCAGTGTAGAACTGGCACATCTTAAGGGATCACTGTTGAACTGAATTGAATTCAGGTTGTTATCAGCAGAGGGCTATGCCTGACTGTGTGTAGCAAAGGCCCAACAAGGCATGGCTTAAACAAGATACAGCGACACAGCTCAGTGATAGTGTTTGCCTAGCACCAGGCCCTTGGTTTAATCCCCAACACTGGAGAGAAAAACCAACAAAGAAACAAATGAAGGGCCCCATTAGCAGCCAGAGTAAGTGCGGGGCAATGTTTACTGGGATCAATCCAGGATCTGGGCTGCTGCTGTATTTCTGCTTGCTAACTAACGTAGCCTTTTATTCTCAAAGTCTAAAGATGAGAGCTAAGAGAAGTTGTGGGCAAGGGCAGGAGCAGTGTGATTTAACAACCCCCCAACCCAGAGAGTTCCTATTGATTCTCATTGGCCGAAAGTGGGTCCCTTGGGATTCCCCTAAGGTGCAAAGGCTTCTGGGAAGCTGTTTAAATGGACGCTCTACTGTAGCTCATAAAAACATTAAGGTTGTCTCAGTGAAGTAGAAGAGAGTGAAATAACGAACAGCGAGCGATAACTAAGCGTGGAAGGGGCTTCAGAGGAACATTTCCCATGCTGAAAGTTTTCTGCTCTATGCTTCTGTCCTTCAGGTCAGAGAGGTGACAGCGCACAGCCCAGAAAGTTCAGTGTAACTGAGACCATCAGGAATCAGGCCGCCTTTTTCTCCTACTGTCCCTCCAGGCTCCCAAAAGAAATGGTGCTGGCATACTATAAGACTCAAACTAATGTGAGTACCTGGGCCAGGGCTCGCCTTAGACTGGGTCTGGTCTGCCGGGCTTCCTTTGCATGGCTGCTCTTTGGCAATGCCGCCCACACCCTCCCAGTGCAGCAAACCTCTGTGGACCTATCATGGAATTGTCTCCATTAGTGGATTTCTTACAAACATCTGGTGGGACAGCTTGGCTCCTCACAATCCTCCGAATCCTCCCAGACCACAGGCGTCCTCTTGGATGGGTGAGCGATTCCCCTCCCACCCCCCACTCCCCATCCCCTGGGTCTGGAAGGAAATTTGTGCCGGTCTCCTGTGCTTCTTGGAGACCAGGAGAAGGTTGTTTATTCCACATAACTAATGGACAGAGAAACTGGGCTTAATTTATTTTACTCCCAGGAATGCAAGTCTGTTCTTCCAAGGGAAGAATGTGTGTTTTTGCCTCACCCAAGCCAACTCTCAATTTCCCATAAAGGGCAGATCGACTTGGCCCAAAGGAGGGGAAGGAACAGTTCTCAAGAAAGCCAAGAGAAATGTAATTGTTAAAGACATGTTTCTGGTGGGGTTGTATCATCTTAAGTGCTTTGTGACACTTGTTTTTTAAAATTATTATTGGGGAGCAGTTAACGAGGATTTGTGAATTAGAGTTTTGTGTTATAGAAGGAACTTCTGCGGTCTTTCAAATTTTTCTAATGCTTCAGAAAAATCACCAACCTTCCATTTCTCTTGAGCACAGAGAGGTCTTTACTTACACATCCAAAGCTAAACAGAACAGCACATCTCAAGCGCCTGGCTGCTTGCTAACATGGAGCTGGGTGCCAGACAATGATAAATGACCATGGCCGTGGCTCCGAGGCCTGTCAAACTGCAGTTGCAAAACTCTCTGCTGATGGGTTTTTATGAATTCTTCAGAGAAGAGCAACACACCCTACATCCTTCCCAATATTAATTCATTAACTAATCCCTCTCCCATAATAGGTATGTGTCTGTGGAGTGGTGAAAGCCGAGTCGGGTGTCTACGATTGGAGCTTCAGATTCAGGCCCGTGTGCACTCCGGCTCTGCTCAGAATGTGACCCAGGCAGGCAGCAAAGACCTTCTCGGTTTCCATTGCTCCGTCTGTAATTCTGTCCTGCAGGGTGGCTGTTGCTCAAGCTCCAATCAAAGCGCTCGGGAGATGACAGTGAGTAATGTCCCTCTCAGTGCTTAACTTCCTCTGAAAACTGCTCCACCCAACTAATCGGGCGCCAGTGCCAGCATGACCTGTCACATGCTTCCATCTTCTTCTTCTCAGCCTGGAGTTCATCTTCTCTGCAAAACGTCTCCTGAACCCCAGGTTTGGGTTAGGTGTGGGGTGTTAGAGTAGGACCCTGGACTCACCCCACGTTCTAAATGTCTGTTCTGTTCAAGAGAAGACGGGACTCAGTGGTCACTCACCTTAAAAATTTTTTTTTTTAAACTAACCAACTTTATTTAGGTCTGATTTACATTACATAAAATCTACCCATTTGTAGCTGAAGTTTTCCTGGTCCTTCCTGGCCCATGGTCAGGACAAATCTCTCTCACCAGCCAGTCCCACAGCCGCTCGGAAACAAGTAAACACACAGAGGCTTATATTATTTACAAACGGTATGGCTTAATGGCTCAGGCTTCTTGCTACCTAGATCTTACATCTTAAATTAACCCATTTCTATAAATATATGTCTTGCCACATGGCTCGTGGCTTACTGAGCTTCACGTTGCTTCTCATGGCAGTGGTTGACAGTGTCCCTACTCATCCTTCGTATTCCCAGCATTCTCTTCCCTCTTTGTCTGCCTGTACTTCCTGCCTGGCTACCGGCCAATCAGCACTTTATTTATTAACCAATCAGAGCAACACATTCACAGCATACAGATATCCACAGCACTCATTTTTAGAGGAGTCAATGGTTTTTCAGTAAATTTGCAGAATCAGGCAACTCTTAGCACAGCGTGGTGTCCGAATGATTCCACCCAAAAGAGATCTCTATATTGTATGCTGTCATCCCCTGTCCACCACTGCCCCAGGCAGCCACTGATCTTCTCTTCATCTCTGTGGATGCGCCTGGACATTTCACACAAATCTAGACTTTTCTCCTTAGATTTGCCTCAACATTTCATAGATGTGGAAGCTCACCGGCTACGTTTGTTTGCATCTCACTTCCTTCCCTTACCAGGAGATCTTCCTGAGATTTACCCTTAGTGTTGTGTGTATCAGCAGGTCATTCTGTTGCCTTGTAAATAGTTTCCGTTGTGGGGACACATGCTGATTGTGCCCTGTATCTGTCAGTGAACACAGCAGCTGGTATGGTGCCTGCATAGACTAGCAAGAGCTGAGCAAATGTTCATTGCCCAAGTTAAATTCACATTGTTCTGGTGCTAAAGAAATGGCTCAGTGGTTAAGAGCATTGGCTCCTTTTCCAGGTGGACCCTGGTTTTAGTCCCAGAACTCACATGATGGTTTACAACCACCTCTAACTAGTTCTAGGGGATCTAACTTCTTCTGGACTTTGGGGACACCAGGCATGAAGGGGATACGCAGACATTCATGGAGGCAAAACATACACAAACTTCAAAAATAAATAATAAATTAAAAAGATCACATTTTGCTAATATTGGAGTTAGCCTGGCAATTCACACAGTAGTGGAGAGGCCTGGAAACATGCAGTCAGTCAAATATCAATGCCTGAACTGTGTCTGGTCATGTGGAGAGCTGTGTTCTGGTCATGTGGAGAGTTGTATTCTGGTCATGTGGAGAGTTGTGTTCTGGTCATGTGGAGAGCTGTGTTCTGGTCATGTGGAGAGCTGTGTTCTGGTCATGTGGAGAGTTGTGTTCTGGTCATGTGGAGAGTTGTGTTCTGGTCATGTAGAGAGCTGTGTTCTGATCATGTGGAGAGTTGTGTTCTGGTCATATGGAGAGCTGTGTTCTGATCATGTGGAGTTATCATAGGAGAGGACTCAGTGGCTTCTTACCTACCCACTTTATCTTCGGATGCATTTCAAAAATTCTGAAGAAATGGTGATCCTTCCCCACTACTGTTGGACTTCCCTTCTAGCAACATATATGGGCAGCTCATAAATATTAAGAATTACTTTGTAATATTTAATTTTTCAGTAAGCATGTACTATTGGTCTATCATTTTATATGCTTAGAATACTTAATATAATTGGAAAAATTTCTCACCTTCCTGATGGTAAATGCATTCACCTTCAGTTCCTAACTATCATCAGTACATAAGAATTTAAAATACGGGGCCCAGAGGTTGTGGTGCATGCCTTTAATAATTTGAGGCCAGCCTGGTTTGCAAAGAGAGTTCCAGGACAGCCAGGGCTGTTACACAAAGAAACCCTGTCTTGAAAAAGAAAAATAAAGGAATTTATCAAGAAGCATAAGTTATCTACAAGGGAAGACAGACAGATTACTTGACATATAGAAAACATCCCTGATAATGATGAAAAAAAATAAAGATACAAAAACTTCACAGTAGTCGAAAAACTATACTATTTTTAAATCATCAAAGCAAAATAAAAATGATTACATTTTGATGGCAGGAACTGAAGGAAGGCAGACGTGCTCATGAACTGCTGATACACACAGTTCTGAACTTACTGGGTCTTCTGGAAATGCAAATTCCTAACACGGAGTGGAAGTCATCTGACTCGCCCGCTCCATCACTCACTGATCCATGAATGATCAAAGGAAAGAATTCAGGGGGAAATTATGCCAGTAATATTAATTAAATAAAGAGATTGAATACCATGTCCTACTGTTCAGGGACTAGATAAGTAAACTGTGGTATGAGAATGTGGGGTGCTTTTATCCACTTAAAAACAAGGAAGAAGGCCGGGCGGTGGTGGCCCATGCCTTTAATCTCAGCACTCGGGAGGCAGAGCCAGGCAGAGCTCTGTGAGTTCAAGCCCAGCCTGGTCTATAGAGTGAGATCCAGGACAGGCACCAACACTACACAGAGAAACCTTGTCCCGAAAAACCAACCAACCAACCAAACAAACAAAAGAGCCAAGTGAGAAGACCACACATTGAGTTACATAGAATGCATGTCAATCCTAGTGTTGAAAGAACGGGAGATACCATATAGGCATGCATTCATCACAGCATATAAAATATGCCACAGAAAAGAACACAAAGTGATGCATGCTTTTGAGAACTTTCTTATGGTATAGAATAACTTTTTTCTGCTTTTTTTTGGTGCCTGGTATATGAATGTATAGACACATGTGTGTGTGTGCCCATATGTGTGAGCACGAAAGCCAGAAGCAGATGCCAAGTGTCTTCCTCTAATTGCTTTATTTTATTTTAATTTTATTTATTTATTTATTTTTTGAGGCAGGGTCTCTCACGGAACCTTGAGCTCCTGGATTGGAGAGACTGGTTGGCTAGCATGGCTCTGAGATCTTCCGGTCTCTGCCTCTAAGCATTGTGATTGTAAGTGTGCACCACTATGCCTAGGTTTTTTTTTTTGTTTGTTTGTTTGTTTGTTTGTTTTTAACATGGGTGTTGAGGATCTGAACTTAGGTCTTTATGCTAGTGAAACAAGGGCTAACCACTGAGCTCTTTCCTCTGCCTGACTTAATGTTTTTGTTGTTGTTGTTGTTGTTGTTTTCGAGGCAGGGTTTCTCTGTGTAGCTTTGGAGCCTGTCCTGGATCTCGCTCTGTAGACCAGGCTGGCCTCGAACTCACAGAGATCCACCTGGCTCTGCCTCCCGAGTGCTGGGATTAAAGGCCTGCGCCAACACCCACCACCACCAGGCTAGATAATGGGTTTTAAAGTAGCAACTCTCACTCTTACATCGTAGGGTCTGACTGATGCTCTTGAAAAAGAACGTTTCCACTCCTACCTCCTCTTTTTCCAGCCCTTCCCATAGTAAATGGAAAGGACACATTCATTTCCCTGGATGTTGCATCCAGGATGCTCCATCAACACAGATGCTGGTACACTGTACAGTAGCAGGATAGAAAGGTTCTAGAAGCCTAAGAAGCTACAATTTCACTTACTAGAGGCAGAAATTATCTAAGGGGGGGCAGGTCTTGCTAAGGCCTTCTTGACAGTTCTTGCAAAGGTGGTCTAGTCTCAACCTTCTTTGTACTTACACAGACACCAGTACTTAGGAGAAATTCGTGGATATTTATTGAATGGATGGATAACTTTTACGATAGAAGATTAGTGTGTCAGAATTCACTGGAAAGCCCACATCCCTGGGAGGGCTTGCTTCCGGTCCCCAGCTAAAAGTCAGTGTCTGAGTATGAAAGGTTTAGATCAATAGAGCGGGACCACAACATGGAACAGCAAAAGCAAGAAGAAAGGGAAAACTGGGGTCTGCCTTGGCCAAGCTGCCGTTGACTTGACCTGCTCCAGCAGCCCTAACCTTTACTGGGGTGCTTGGTGTACACACGCCGGCAATGCGGGGTCCTGAAGGACATTGTGTGACCCGGAGAAAGGTTTTCAGCTTTTCCTTCTCTACGGTAAAAGAGAGTGTTTCACCTTCCGTGCAGACAGTCCCTCGTGAAGTGATATCTGTGACTTTGCACACTCTAAGGAGCACCAGAAATGCTTATTGTTTTTCTTGTCCCTCCCCTAAGTTTCCTCATTTGCAAAACAGGGCCCCGTGGCACCAGGTTATTACAGCTCCTTCCTTGTAAAGCCCTCTGTATGTAACAGGGTCTCACGGTAGGCTCACTGTGGACCTGTTGGCTCAGACTTTCCTGTCAGTTCTCTCTTGACAAATCTCACCATGGGAGAGCCTGCAATTTACCTGATAAACTATGATCCAGGCACAACTGTTCTAACCACCCTTCTCTTTCCACTGGGGCCTGACCCTGCAGGCAGCTGGGTCCCCCATTCAACGAGGAGCCCTCGGGTTTCCTCCATCAAAGGATGAAGCATCAGTTTGGCCGAGGCTTTAGCCAAACTGACAAAGGGAGACCCAGAAGAGACCTCGTGGGACATGGAGCAAGAGCTTGCAGGCACCCATAACCCCAGGACAAGAGGACAGACTCTGTCCATTGAGTCTCCGTCTCCTGTCCTTCGTGAGGCTTAGACAGCCTTTTCCATTCACAATTCCAGGCATATATTTTCTGTCTCTTGAGTGGTGGGGCTGAAACTGGAGCACATCTGCCCTGGCTTCGCCTGGGTGTGATTTACAAGGTCTGCCTGTAGCTTCTCTCTAGACGCTTCTCCTCCTCTTCACCTCTGGGCTTTGGGGCTTTGGATTTTTTTTTTTTTTAAACAGGCTTGTGTTTCTTGAGACTGGGTCACCTTGATTTATTACGCCCTGGACTCATTAACAAAAGACTCTGGGACAGGTCATTTATTTTCTGAGTGGCGATTTCCTGTCCTACCCCAGCTCCGCTCAGCAGGAGCTTCACAGAGCACAGAAGTCCATTAAGGGCACTGTCACTACCAGAGGCTGGAACCCAGCAAAGAAGATGCAAAGGGCAGAAAACTTCCCTTAAAAGTTTTTCTCCCTAGAATTTTCTCCAGAGTCCCTTCTGGTAGTTTGTATTTTACTCTCCTGCCCTGGCAAATGGGCCAAAGTTTACCAACTGAATTTCAAAGCTGTTTTTGTACAGGAACAAAACACACTGACCCTTCTTCACTATTTCATATTTTCGTTATCTAACATTGTATGCAAAAGCCAATAAAATGAAGTTAATTAAAAAAACAAACAACACAAGGCAGACATTAGTGGGTGCATGAGTCGAGCATGTAGTAGATGAATTAAATGGCAAAATTTGCTGCCCCCCCCCCACCATGTATAACAGTTTTACACTTTTGCTTGGGCACTAAAACCTGCCAAGCTTCAGAGAGAGCAGGAAGCATCACGATTCTCAGAGTGGACCTTGGGAGGAAGAGATGAAAGAAATTGTTATTTATCCTGAAGTTCAGCGTAGGCGGAAGATTGATTTATTAACTGTTTTCGGGTCTCGGGAAGGTAGTTACACATAGCAATGATGGTGACCAGCTGCTTTCCGACGGCCCTAAGGATAGAATAAGAGGGAGTGAAATGAGATTGTGGCAAAATGAGAGAATAAGGAGTCGTAAAAGTGAGTTGCCACAGCTAAACTCTATTGAGAGAGATGTGATGTATATACAAGGCTGTAAAGCTGTTAGCCCCATTTTATAGAGCAACGAATGGTAATTCAGAGAGGTTAAGAAACTTGCCTGATGCCACACATCGGGGTCGTGACTGAACAGTCTACTCTACAATCACGTAAAGCTGACTCTCAGGACAAAGAAATGAAAAACAAATAATGGGGGGAAATCACCCTCCGAGGTGCTCTTGGTTGAGATGGGTCTATATGTAGAATTCATGGAGTTCAGCTCTGTGGAGCTTATGTTTTGGGCTTGGATTCTATGTGTGTCTCTGTGTTAAGGGAGTAAAGACCACTCAAGCCCCCAGCCCAAAAGACAGGTTGAGTGGGCACAGCCCTCTCCGGGAACCCTGGAGACTGGCTGTATTGCTGGTAGTCGTTGATGCTGCTTGTCATGTACCACACTTCAAAAGGAAGGCTCTAGTCACAGCAAAGTGACGGTGCTGGACTTTGTGGATGGCCGAGCCTCAACCTCAGCCACTCAGTGCACTTTCTCCTGAAGGTTCATCCCGATGCAAAGGCCAGTCAAGGTATTTCTGGGTGGATCATTAATGAGTCACCATAGTGGCCAGACTTCTGTGAGGAGCCAGTCCTAGCTGGATTGTGGTCAGTGCACAGGGGTCAGTTTGGACAGGTCTCATATGGAGACATGGGGGTGGCTGACATGTACCTGTACTGTGCTGCGCACACGCTCTGCCAGGGGTTGTTCAAGAATCAGCACACTACCTCAGCTCAGTCAATTTTTGCAACAACCCTCTGTAATCAGCCCTATTGCTGTCCTCAGAGGAGAGGCAAGGAAGCTCCGTGAGGTCAACTGTCTCGTCCCACCGCTAGATTGAGGAGGAGGCGAGGTCTGTAGGGCCCCAGACAGTCTGAACACAGTGGCTGCATTCTTAGCCACCAGGGCTTAGGATGAGATGCTCGGAACTCTCACTCTGGGGTCACAGGCTCCAATGACACAGCTTCTTGCTGCCTGGTTTATAAGAACTTCTAACCATTGTAAACACTGTTCTAATTCGGGGATTTTACATTCATTCTTTCCTCATCTGCATCCTAAAGCAGGCTAGAGGGAAGAGTAAGAAGCCATCACTGTAGACTCCACGAGTACCCAGGCTTGAGTTCACCTCTGGTTGCCCAGTTAACGGCTTAGGTGGTATCTGAGGCCCTGCAGCAAGAGGGCTGGGTTTTTCTGTGGTAAATCAATCCTACGAGGAGTCGGGAGAGGAGAGGTGGGCGTATGCCACCTTCAGACCTTAAGGGAAATGTTCTGCTTTGTTTTTCCATCACTTGCCTCGCTTCACCCGCCTGACGGTCCTTTGAAGCGGGGGTGTTATCAGCCCAATTTGACCAGCGAGGAAGGTTGTGTAACTTCTGAGGTCAGGTTGACCGGGTACAAAGGGGCTGTGGTCTGAACTCTAGAAGGGCTGACCCTCAGACTGAAGACACCACCCAACACCCAGTGCTCAGCACAACTCTGCCTTGTGAGGGCCTAGCAGGCTTAGATGGGAACACAGTGGAGAGGTACATCCTGGAACTCGGGCCAAGCCCAGCTCTGCAGCTGGCCTGGGGGGTGGGGTGGTCACTTCAGCCTCCGTGTGCAGGCAGGGCTGCAAACTGGTCAAGCCCAGCACCATCCATCATTCCTGGGTTCTGCTCAGCCAGAAGAAGCCTGGGGCACGACAGGATGCTACATTCAAAGCTTGGCAATCCCTTCCTTCTTAATTTAGACTTATTCTCAGGAGGGGATCCTGAGGCAGGAACATGAGAAAGGGAAAGGAAAAATAATAAGAGATAAGTGAGAAAAAAAAAAGAATATTTATAGGGCTTGTAACATCTAATGGGAACCAGCTGCCTGGTTGCAGGGAGTGGGAATTTTTTTGTTTGTTTGTTTGTTTGTGGGAGATTTTTTTTTTAGGACTTTTCTTGCACATGTCTGGGGCTGGGGGAGAGAGGAAGAGAGAGAATATGTGTGTGTGTTGGAGCCCTGCTGGAGGCTGGGGGAGGGCTGTGCTCCCTGTACATTGGGCATCAGATCTCTGCTCTCCCCGCCAGCCTCCCTCCACCCCCACCTCCTGCCTTCATTTCAAACTGGAGCTGATTCAAACCTGCTGCTCTTGGAAAGAGGCCATCAGTACAGGCTCCAACAGAAAGATGATCCGTGAGGGGATATGAGTGTGAGGGAGTGGGGCAATCAAAAAGAATGAGAAAATGAGACAGGGGAATGGAAAAGGTGAATAATTGGGGGGGGGGATGGAGAGGGAGGGCGGGAGGGAGATGGAAAGATGAACATGTTGGCCAAATGGAGAGAAGGGAGTGGCGGAGAGCCCGGAGCTGGAACGAATTCAGGGCTGATCCTTGGGGCTCTTTCTCTCCCACAGGTCCACAGAGCTGCAGTGAAGATGTGTCTATGTGAGATTTTCCAGGACCCTTTCCCATAAATCTGCGTTTTCTTCTTTTTCAAGGTCGCTGGACCAAAAGCTTCGTCCAAAAAAAAAAAATTGTGTAAAGAACACTCAAGTCAGGAGGAGGTTCTGAAGTGGGAGAAGTATGATGCTTCAGGGCTGGAGTCAGAGCAGACATTTAGAAAGACAAAGGACAAAAGCCAGGCTCTTTCTGGAGGCTGAATTGTCCTGGGGTTGAAGGCCTGGGTGTTGGGCCCCAGCTGGCATTTCCAGCTCTCACCCTAGGAACTTGGGTGAGTTGGAGGAAGAGCATCAATGAGTCATGGAGTCAAGTCCTGTACATGACTAATTGGCATGAATGCAGTGATATTTGTTAGGGAGGGGAGGGGGAGGGGAGGAGGATGGATAAAGGGGGAGAGGGAGAGGAGGAGGGAGGGAGGGAGGGAGAAGGGGGACATCAGCTGGCTTGCCCATCTTTCTGCTCAGGGAAAAGTGATGTTGGCTGAAGCGGGTTAAGAACATGAATCTACCCTCCTGTTGGTCCCTTTGGCTTTGGTTTCCAGCAATGCTTCAGTGTTGAGAGGATTTCTGTTTAAATAAATCATCATTTACTTTAGAGCAAGGTCCTTCCAGTAAAAACTCATAGCTTTATCTCCTACAAAGCTGAAAGAACACTTGAATTCAACGATGCCACTTCTGTTGAAAGAGGGTAGAGCAGAAGAAAAATAATTTTTTTTTAACATTCATAAGTTCTTTAAAAAATTTTAGATAAAAAAAACCTTTATGTGTGTAAGTATTTTCCCTGCCTGTATGTATGTGCACTATATGTGTACCTGGTGCCCAAGGTGGCCAGAAGAGGGTGTCAGGTCCCCTGGATTTGGAGTTTAATACAGTTGTGAGCCTCCAAATGGGTGCTGGAAACCAAACCCAGGTCCTCTTCACGAGCAACAAGTGCTCACAACTGTTGAGCCGTCTCTCCAGCCCCTTCCATAGGTTCTTAGTTGCAGATTCCTAAGAACAGACCAAAGGAGTTTCTTTTCCAAACATACTCAGCAGATGCTGCTCAAGGGAAGGGTGACTTTTAATCCAGCTTTTTACAGGTCATTGGCAAGCCCAGCCAGTATGCCTTCAGCAGAGGTGACACACCAAAGGGAAAGAACCTTAAGCCTTTGGGGACCTGCTCGGGGAGGAAGGCAAATACAGTCCTCATCTCCTTATCCATAATTCCTCTTTCCATACTTTTTTGGGGGCTGGAGTTGGGGGTCATCTTGACGTAAACTAGTCGGTCATCTTGGAAGAAGAACCTTAATTAAGAAGGTGTCATGGGATCGCCTATAGGTAAACCAGTGGACCGTTTTCTTGACTATTGATTGGTGTGTGGGAAGGCCCCACTGTGGGTGATGCTACCCACGGGCAGGCAGTTCTGGGCTATGTAGGAAGGGAAATTGAGCAAGCCAGAGGGAGTAAGTCAGTAATTAGCACTCCTTCATGGCTTCTACCTCAGTTATTGCTTCCAGGCTTTTGCCTTGAGTCCCTGCCTTGACTTCCCTCAGTGATACATTGCTACCTGGAAAATGAGAGATAAAATATAAACCCTTCCCTCCCCAAGTTGCTCTTGGTCATGGTGTTTATCACAATAATAGAAACCTAATTAGCACAATACATTACTGTAATAAAAACTATAAAGCTTCAGAATGAACAATTCCTTAAATTGAAATTGCACCGTGTTCTGAGTAGTGTGATGGATTTGTGCCTCCTGCTCTGCCTTCCCTGGTACATGAACTATCCCCTTGTTCAGAGTATCCTTGATGTATATGCTGCTAGCCCATTAGTTATCTAGTTGCTCTCTAGATTAGCAGCTAAACTGCAGAGGTAGCACAGTGCTTATATTGAAGTAACACAGTAGCCTAATGTAATATCTAACCAGCCTAAGGCCTTCTTTTTAAAGAATGACCACATTCACATAACTTTATCATGGTATGTTTTAGGATTGTTCTGTGTTACTATTGGCTGTTCTTAACCTCTTACCATGCATATTTTATAAAGTAAATGTTAGAAGCAGTTTGTATATATAGTGTAAAACAATATACATAAGGTTGGTGTGTGTGAGGTTTCCGTATCCTCTGGGGGTGAGCATTTCCCCCTTGGATAAGAGTGGATCACTACCAGACAGATGATGGTAAGGGCTAGATAGAAAGGCTTTTAAATACCATTTCTCTGTAACCAGCTCCAGGCTGGTAAGAACCCAAAGCTGTCTTTAGTGGCTAACTTTCCTTCTCCCTGGTGGAAGGAAGGGGCAGGATGTCTTTTGTCTGAAAGTCCAACGTATGCTCTTAAACAATGACAGAGAATTTCCCTGCATCCCTTTCATAATTGCCCAATTCAACAATCTTTAATATTATAATATACACCAGAATAAGAAGGGTAAATGCCTTGGGTCATTTTAGTTAGACTTCCTTTTTTTTTTTTTTTTTTTAACCTTAAATATTGTTTGGAAGCGCCACTGTCCATTAAGATTGGTGTGTATGAGAAACATCGAGGATCTGAATGTGTACTTGGGTTACTGACTGATTCTCTCTAATTACCCAGGCACTATTTGTTGATGTGTAATAAATGGAGAAGGGTTCACAGACTGTCAGTCTGAGCAAAAGTTGTCAAAATTCTCAGATTGGAAAATTTAAAGGTCCAAAGTACTTATATGCAACATTCAGGTCCATGCCCTACATTTATGTAGGTTTCTGTTATTGCTTGGTTGGATTTTATGAGTGTGATATTTTGTTTTGGTATTGATTGATTGATTGATTGTACTGCATGTAGGTCCTGAAGAAACTTGGTTGCTGAGACAAGCCACCCCAGCACAGGAAACTCAAACTCCAGGGCCACTCTGATCGGCATGTAAGATGATTCAAGAAACCATGCTCTCACTGCCCCTCATAGAGGTGGGCAAACCATGAGCAGTGGTAGATTTGGGGACTAGAGATGAGTATAATTTTGGTCCAGGGATTGAACCAGTTAAGCATTTAGTTAATCCTACGTTTATCCGGGCAGTCTTTCTCGATTGGGTCAGAACGTTCATGAGAGGTCTTGTCACGTGCTTGACAGCTCAGTCACACCGAAGCACACATCTCCTAACTTACTAGCCTTACCAGAGGGTGGTCATTCCTGTCTGGAGACTCACAGTCATGGACAGAGCCAGAATGAGGCGTGAAGACAGAGGGTTGGAGAAAGTTGCTGCATGGAAGTATGACCTCCCTCAATAAACTCATCCAGCCTGGCTCTTCCACACATGGGCTTCCCATCCTCTTGAAATTCCTTTATCCCACCTAAAAGTCTCTTGCTGCCTTGTTGGATAACTGGGTCCTGGTCTTTCTTCAAGACTGGGTTATTTTTTCCCTCTTGCTCAGTGAAGCCTTTTTTGACTGGAGGCCACCTTAATCCTCTATGTCACTTCATTAACATGCGGTACCCAGCCTACTTTCCTGTTTAGGATGTTCTTTGTTTAGGTTCTAGAGCACTGGTTCTCAACCTGTGGGTCATGATCCCTTGGGGTTAAATGACCTTTTCACAGGGGTCGCCTAAGACCATCAGAAAACATAAATATTTGCGTTCATAACATACATACTTAACAGTAGCAAAATTACAGTTATGAAGTAGCAATGAAATAATTGTGTGGTTGGGAATCACCACAACATAAAATACTGTATTGAAAGGTATCAGCATCAGGAAGGTTGAGAAACACTGCTCTGGATATTGAGGAGATGGCCCGCTGGCATTATTTGCAGAATTGTTCCAGGAATCTTCTGACAGAGAAATTATAGAATCATATTGGAACTATATTAATGGGACCAAATTGGACAGGGAAGAGTTAGTTGGCAGTAGGTGACTGGACTCTCACGAGAATGAGCAGCTGGCATTGGGAGATCTTCAGGAGAAGACATTTAGTACAGAGTTCTTGATGGCCTCCACTTTTGGAGAGAGGGATAAGGAGACCCAGACTTGAGCCCAAAGAGTCTAGACTGGCCTAGACTGGGAAGCCTGGGCTAAGATGCAGTAAACTATTTTCAGTTTATAAACAAGTCCTGACATCCCAGTTTGGGTGTTGGCAAAAAAAGAAAAAAAAAAATCTTCCAGCTCAAAGAACGTTCTCGGCATCATACCAAGGCCTCAGGCTAAACTGCAAAGTAGGCAAAACTCTTCTTTAGTCCATTTTTCCACTCTTTCACTGCTGTAGTACCCCAGGCCACCCCAGCCCCCACACTACCATCTTTGGGCTTCTTCCCTGGTGCCTACTTGAGTCTGATCTTCATAGAAAATTCACATGATAAAGCCTTTCTTCTTCTTACAAGATACTGATCTCTTGTATTATCATGATGTGGGCAATTGTATTATCTGCTTTCCATTGCTATAACAAAATAATTGAGGCTGGGTGCTTAATAAAGAAAGGAAGTTTATTTACTGCGTAGTTTTTGAGAGGATGAAAACCTAAGATTGGGCCATCTTATTCTTTCCTGCAGAGATCCTCATGGCAGGAGATATCTCGGTGACAGAGAGGATGATCACATGGTGAGGCAGAGCCAGAAACTGAGACGGGGCCAATCTTGCTCCCTTATAAGGTCTCTTTCTTGTCAGAGCACTAGATCCCATAAAACTGAGTATTTTCTGAGGGCTGCCTTGCTGATGACCTAGTTATTTTCATTAGTTCCCATCTCCTCAAGGTCTAACTCATCTCGACACAACAATTATATAGACCACGCTCACGATATACCAACCTTTAGGAGGAACAGCCTATGTTGAAATTGTGGCAATGATCAGTTTGATCCATCTTTTCAGCAAGTATTCTGGACAAAGCTCCAACTAAATTTACATGCTCTGATGTGAGGGTCATTAGTGGTCAAATGCTCTGCTTAGCTCTCTATCAGCTGCTTTCTCTCCACCTACAATGAGACTTTGAAGGAGAAGCCTATGCTCTGATGGAGTACGAGGCTTCCTACTTCCCAGACCTTCTTTGCAGCTTTGTTATAAGCCAGAATCCTTCCCTGGGAATGACTGAGAATTGACACAGAGGCTTTGAAACAGAGCATTTTCTGATGTCTTACAGCTGAGAGTTTCTTGGGGACCAATTTGGAACCTCGAGAAGAGAAAGTCATTGCAGAATTTCATACCTAGTGCCGATCACGTTCCACAGTGTTCCGAAGCAGCAGTAGATGTGGAACTCATCTCCTCTTATGCCTGGCTGCTTTTCCAATTACTAAAAGGCAGCTGTGATTCTCATTATCCCTCTCCTTCCATC
>CABHPR010144755.1:0-19777 GCA_902168415.1 Peromyscus melanophrys | reverse complement strand
TGTGTGTGTGTGTGTGTGTGTGTGTGTGTGTGTGTGTGTGTGTATGTGTGTGTGTGTGTGTGTGGTACATATGTGTATTCATATGCAAAGGCATGGGGAAGCCAGAGATCAAACTCAGATGTCTTCTTTGGTTGTTCTCCAACACATTTCTTTTAAAACGGAGACTCTCACTAGAGATCACCAATGGGCTTGGCTGTTTTCCAGTGAGCTCCAGAGTCCAGCCCGTCCCTGATTCCTCCCAGCACAGGTGTTACAGGTGTGTGCCACCATGAACAGTTTTTATGTGGGTGCTAAGGATCTGAACTCGGCTCCTCATATCTTCACAAGTACTTTACCAATTGAGTTGTCTTCCCAGACCTGGAGTCTGGCTTCATTAACTTTGTATAACGCTTTTGATCTCTGACCATCCTGCTGTATTTATCCATAGTTCACTCTTATTGATTTCCCACTGAATGAGCACAAAGAATCCTTCCAGTCACCCACTGGAGGACTTTTGGTATGTGTCCAATTTCAAATGACTGTGCATAAAATGAAAAAAAAATGCTTTTCATGGATGTAAGTTCTCATGCTATTATGGTAAATATGCAGGGGTGAGATTGCAGGTATAAACAATTTCCATGATTTTATCAAATCTAGTATCATGCTTTACATTATCTTAACCCATAAACTATTTCCTTCTTGTAGAAGGCAGAAGCTGAGATTTTTTTGAGACTTGGGAATGGTCAGAAAATGTTGTTTTCATAATTTAACAGTGAAATCTGTGTTTACAATTTTAACAATTTTCTATACTGTTTGGTAGAACCATAGCAGATATATTTTAAACGTATTGGTCAAAACAGACCCAGGTATATCTAAAAGCTCTGTAGGAGTCATTTGGACACTGGTCTTCTGATCCTAGCTCATAAAAGCTTGATTTTTTCCAGCTACAAGCCGTTATCACAGTCAAGACACACCTAGGCTCGTTCCATGGTGATCCAAAATCAGTCAACTGAGGATTCTTTTCAAGCATCTTTCACCTACACTTCATGGACAAATCTCTCCAGTTATCTTAACATGATCATTTATTATCTTCACAAATCTAGGAAACAACCAGGTTGTGTTTGATTGCCAGATCTCTCAAGTGTCCTTTAAGTGAAAACAATCCCTCCCTCCCCACATTTTCTATCTTTAAGACCTTGCAAGAGCTCAGGCTGGTTGTACTAAATTTGTTTTGTCTTTAGAACCAGTTAAACATCTGGAAAGGCTATGACACAGTGTCACATACCATACTGTATGCTCTGGGCTTCCCACCGTACCCCACACAAAGAAACGCCCACTGGCCATTTGTTTAGGGTGCTGATGCTAAATTTGAGATGTATTTGAGATGGATATAGGGTATGGCTATTATAAATAAGCATTTTAATTTTTGTAATTAATAGGAAATTAAGGTGACTCAAGTGTGCGGGAATGTCCTCTCCCCCGGCCCCCCAGTAGTTTTAGCTCACACTGGCAATGCTTCTGTTCCACTCCAAGTGGTCATTTTCTGATTCTGTCATTATCCTGCGCTTATTTATTCATTTGCTCCTTTTGTACTTATGTGCTCTCTCTTCCCTCTCTCTTTTTCTAACTCTCCCTTCCTTCCTTCCTTCATCTTCCATGGACTCAAAGACTTCTTTCTTATTACTTACTCATTTATTGTTATGCTCAGTTGTCTCCGATTCAGTCAGTGATGTTCTCTTTCCAGTCGGCTCTCCAGGCTCCCTGTGTCCTTTCCACATGATCCCATCAATCTCTGAGCACTTCGTTGCTTTCTGGCACAGGATAGCATCCTAGGTTCACCTTGGGCTTTCTCTGTCCTGCCTTTGGAAATCAACCAAGGCCAGAATGTTGTTTAGAAGCCACTGTCTGGTGGCACTGATAATTTGGGGGGTGGGGTATAGTAATTGTGCAGTTTGCTTTACAACTCTCCAAGACTAAGCCTGTGCCTTCTAAGTCAAGCTTTTCAATGTGCTCCATCTATGACTCTCTGTTCCCAACATATCTTTGATCCCTGTCAGCACGGATTCTGTAGAAACCTCCCACTGGCCCCCTTGTGTCAAGCCTCTTCACCTTAAATCCAATGGACTATGGCCATTTCCACATGGCCAGAAGTCCTCTAAGTCAAAGCCTTGATCCTGGCTCTACTCCCCAGCTCTCCTTGTGACCTTTCTGACTTGGTTTCCTCCTCTGAAAAGAAATGGAGCAGCAACTGCAGGGAGGGAGACTCAGAAGATGTGCATCCGATGACACAATGACATGACCACATCTATAAAAGCTGGCCCAATGGCTCACCTTCCAGCCATTTCTAGAGGCTGTCTCACTCATGGGTGCTGAGGAGAATGCTGTGTTTAAGCTGACCCAGATACCTTACAGCTGCCTGTGCCTGGGCTGGATAATGAGAATTTTAAGAAAGAGACAGATAGACGGGGAGATTATAGTCAAGTGGTTCTCAATCTGTGGGTCATGCCTTATTCTCAGATAAGAATTTTCAAAACTCTGACCACCAGAATGTTGTCTCTTTTACAGGAGCATGTTACTCTGCTTCCATAGAATTATTTTCTACACTACGCTTTTCCCAGGCTATTTCTACTAATAGAATCCTGACTTTATCCCTTACACTCCCATTTGTACTGTGAATTCCTATGAAGACAAGGACATCCAGATATCAGTCAACCAAGATGCTCAAGTTACTCAAGTCTAGCAGGTGACACTGCCCTCCGAGGAACACCCAAATCCATTGTTAGCTTGTGAGTCACAGCCTGCACGAGTCACAGCCTGCACCCCTCTTCTTCTCCTCTCCCACCCTGCTGAGTTTCTTCCCACCCCCCACTCACACACAGCCTGTCTGTCTGGCATGTAATAAAGACTGTCCACTGTGCCCAGATTCTTCTTGGTTTCCCCAAGGCAGCAGCCGCTCCTAGGCAACACCTCAGATGGCATCCTATAGCACACAGGGAACTCCTTGCACCCCGTGGCTTCTCTATCTCTCCTGTAGACTTTGGAACCTCCAAGAGTTTGAAATCAGCTTCTCCTGCCTGGGAGTTTACGATCTTAGTCAGATTTACGCCCCTGTGCCTCAGTTCCCTCATCTATAAAATGAGAGTGATAACACCACCCTTGCAAAGTTGTTGAGTCATAGATGAAGCTGAGGCCTGGCTCTAAGAGTTGAAAATATTCAAATAGTAAGTGTTTTTAAAATGGTAGCGGTAAATATTTTTGTTTTGTGGCACACCACTGCTGATGCTATTAGCACTGCGTCTTCTGCGTGACATCTGGGGTCCAAAAGGCCTCGCAAGTGCTGTATTTCTTATAATAGTAAGCAAACAATGGCACAAACAAGCAAACAAAGTTATTTAGTCTAGCTCTACATTCTCCAGATTTATCTGCCACCACTTTCCCTGTAACACCGTGTTTCAGCCAATCTGGACTCCCTCGGAGGTCTTCTGCCCCAGGCATTGTTTGCTCATCACAGCTAGACCTTTATTATATTTTACATCCTTCTTTTCTTGTCTCCCAGATTAAAGCTTGCATGGTCTCTCCAGTATCCGGGTTCATGTTCAGGAAAGTTCAACCCATCATCTTGCATGTCAGAAAACCCTCAAGCTCAGGGGTTTAAACACAGAACACCCCATCTTAGCCAGTCATTGTATTTCTCTTTTGGTGTCAGAAGCCTCAGTGCGGGGCCAGCGGGATGGCTCAGCAGGTAAAGGTGCTCGCTGCCAACCCTGATGGCCTGAGTTCAGTCCCTAAAACCCACATCTCCTTCCTCAAGTTATTATCCTCTAATCTCAATGTTCAGGCTAGGACATATGCATGTATGTGTGCACACAGATTGAGGTGGGGTGGTGGTGGCTATATATATATATATATATATATATATATATATATATATATGTAATTTATATATATATATATATAATATTTTTTAAAGACAATAAACCTTAGTGGAAATATTACAAACCACGTGAAAATGTTTTGATGAGAAACCAAAGCATTGACTGAGGCCCCTTTTCTGCCACCCCATATCCATTCACCGAATCTCCAGGAGGTTATTGATGAAAGCTGATTTTTTTGCTTTTAAGTTTTGGTCACCCTCTCTTCCTTCACCATTTACCCTCAGGCTCCCTGCGGGCTCCTTCTGTCTGTCTGCAGAGTGAGGTTCTGGAATGGATTCTGGCCATCTCCATCTGCCTTCTGCTCCACACCTGTTAGGGACTCATTATCCACAGAAGCCAGCCGGAACTCCTTAGCTCTGCAAACACAGCCAGAGCTACCCTCTCAGCTTTCCTCCGAAATGCACTGTCTCCTCCCCAATGTGCCTGAGCTAGCCTGTTACACTGCGTCCTCCTGCCAAGACATCCTGTCCAGCTTTATTTGCACAAATCACTCACCTGAAGAACCATTGCAGGGTCTGAAGAGATAGCTCGGTGACTAAGAGCACACATCCTGTTCTTGTAGACCACCCATGTTTGCCTCCCAGCATCCATGTTAGAGAACCCCTAACTGCAGGTCCAGGGGATCCGACATTCTCCTCTGACCTCTGTGGGCACCTGCACTTATGTACACAAACTTACACACACATACACACATGACAAAATTAAAGGAAACGTCTTTATTTTCCCTTATATGATGGTGATGTTTTAATTTTACAGAAACTAGGAAATTCAAATAAGTAAAAGCAATTGTGTAGAGACTGAAACAGCTTCCTGTTACATTGTCACATTAAGACAAGTAATAGTGACTTTTTTCTAAACTTACAAAAGTTTTTATGAAAATGGGAATTGCTTTGCATGCCGTTTAATAGCTAAATTGCATTTAATCACAAATAACTTCTGATACCATTTAATATCATTCTGCAATGTGGCATGCAGGACAACATGGATATCTCCTGTGAGGCAATATCATGACTTATTCAACACCCCCCGCCCCTGCTGCTGGGTATTTACACTGCTTTCGATTTGACATGGTTATGAATTGACCATTGATTTGACATGGTGAATGTCCTCGCTGGTGGACTTCTTTGAACAAAAATTTCAATTCTCTTCATATAATTTCCTGAAGGTATATTTGCTAAATTAAAAAAAAAGTGACCTTTTGAGGCTTTTGATGGAAAGGCTATAGCAATAATTAGATGAAATATCTTCCAATTTAGTGAGTGCAGAAGGGATTTTGTTTTCCTTTTGTTTATTGTTAGTGGGGTTAAATAGTTCTGCATACTTGGAAATAATTTAATTCTCTTTTATGAATTTCCTATTAGAGTTCTATTCATTTTTCTACAAGTGTTTACTTTTTTAAAATAACTAAAAAAAATGTTACTATTAACATTGAAAACATTGCTCCAGATAACTGCCTTCCAAGATTGTGAGAGGTGTATTTTGAGTTCTACTAACTTACCACCTGCTCCTAGAACCAGCTTCCTGGGCATGAGACTGAATTCCCACCCTTACGGTTTGTGTGACCTTGGAAAGGTCATTTCTATGTGTGTTAGTTTTCTTATTGGCTAATGGAAATACCAACAATAACCACCTTATAGGATTGCTGTTAGAGGAGAGGAGAGGAGGGCCTGGACATCCATATTGAAATCTGGGTGGGGAGGGGCATGTCAGTAATTCTAGGACTAGTAGGACGAGACAGGAGGATCCTTGGGGTCAGCTTGCTCACCATCCTCACCAAATTGGTGAGCTCCATATTCCAGAGACCTTGTCACAAAAAATTATGAAAGCAATCAAAGAAAACACTCAGTGTCAGCCTCTGACTCTGCACATGGGTGCACACACATGCAAGCACACATCCACACACCACCCAATAGCAAAAGGATAAAAGAGCATCTATGGATACAGTCCATAGCAATGTTTGGTACCTGCTAAATGCTACATGATCAACAAGGGCTCAGCTTTGGGGTTGTCACCTCAGGGAGCCACCAAGAAGTTCCATTTGGGTAAAATGCTCACCTCATCTTCTATGACATTTTTATTAATTGTGCTCATTTAGGGCTTGCAAAATGGCTCAAGAGTGAAGGTGATTGCCACTAAGGTTGGCAATCTGAGGCCAATCCCTGGGGCCAGCATGGTAGAAGGATATGGTGACTCCTGCAATTGTCCTTTCACCACCACATGTGCTGCGTGGCACCCACATGCCCATGCATATGCACAAGTGCATGCACACACACTAAATGTGATAAATAAATTTTAAAGTATTATTCATTTTATGACAGTATGTTTACATACCTCTTCCTCAAGAGGCTGGGAACTAATCTACTGGTCAGGGATGCTGCTTTATTTATCATTGTATTCCCAGTACCCAACACATGCCGTCTTTAACTGGATGCCCACAAAACATTTGAGAACTGAATTTACAGCCCCTTGGGACCACTCTCAGGGCAATTTCTCATATAGAATCCTCTCAAGTATAATCACATGTACACTTAATTATTCCTCCCTACAAGAACATACATTTCTTAAGAGCACACACTCACATTTGAGCACCTGCCTTGGGAGATCTTCCCTCTGACTACCCAGTGTGGTCAAATCAACACAACTGTGCACCAGATAGAATACCAAGCTCTGAAGCTGTGGGTCTAGTCAACTGTGGAGAGCCACTCGGGCTCTATCATATTTATTTACCAGACGTGACCCAGGGCATCATGCCAGCTCTGACAAGTCCTTCCTTGTACAGATGGTTGGATTGTTAGGGAATATTATTTTAAGGTGTGTTACTTTTGTTTATGTTGGTTGTGTAACTCTGTGAAGCTGTGTTACTGTGCCTGTCCAAAATAGCTGATGGTCTAATAAAGAACTGAGTGGCCAATAGCAAGGCAGGAGAAAGAACAGGTGGGGCTGGCAGGCAGAGAGAATAAATAGGAGAAAAAAGAGAAGAGAGGAAGAGGAGAGAGGAGCAGTCAGAGAAGGAGAACCCCAGGGCCAGCCACCCAGCTACACAACAAGTCACAGAGTAAGAGTATGATTTGCAGAAATAAGAGAACGGGAAAAGCCCAGAGGCGAAAGGTGGATGTGATAAGTTAAGCTAAGAAAAGCTGGCTAGAAACTAAGTCAAACTAAGGCCGGGCATTTACAATTAAAAATAAGCCTCCATGTGATTTATTTGGGATCTGGGAGGCAGGCTCCCCAAAAGAGTAAAAGAAAAAAACCAAAGAACAACATCGAATGACTGAACCTGAGGGGAACCGTTGGTCTGAGCATCTCTGGGTGGCACACACAGAGCCCTGGTTAAAGGTGTGCAATGCCACACAGCATTCAGTGCACTTGGAGCCTCAAGCTAGTTACTAACCAAGTCCAAACAGATGTCAACCCCGGACATCTGTGAGTCCCCTATTCAAATCACCAAAACTAAATTCAACATAATTTTAGTCAAAGTGACCCAAAACTTTCCGTTTATCTTGTGATGGTATTTTTACTTTGACTAACTATAAAGTTAGTACATGTCTGGACTGTTCCTGAACTGTGCCATAATTCATTCATTTATTGAACGAGTCATTCAATAAAGAGCAAAAGCACTTACAAAAGCAAACGGGAAAGATGTGGCTGCCTGGGCTCTCAGACCACATGTGGCAAGTGACAAGAAGTCATCATTAGAGTATGTCTTATAAGCATTTTGATAGAATTATGTCTGAGCTCTTATTGAAACCGGGGGGGGGGGGTATCAAAACTGAAACAGGGAATTCATGAAGTCCATGGAGGAGATGAAGCTCTTCTGAATTTGGGAACGGTCGTTCATTCATTAACTATTTACTGGTATAGAGTTAAAAAGCAGTATTCCATTGAGGCATTGAGTTCATTTGTTAGTAGCAAATAAGATGAAGTTTCTGAACACATGGAACTAATTACTAACACATCAAAAAGGGATATGTAGAAAAACAAAGTAGAGGGTGTGATGTGATCAAGAGTGACAGGGGATAGGGAGGCCAGATCACTAATGCTCAATGTGAGAGCTAATTCCATTCCAAGCCAAACACCACCATTATGTACACAGCACTCTACCCACCACCTACGGGTCAAGCTGGGCTAGTAAGTACAGGAGACAGAAGGAAGAAATAAAGCTATAACTAACGATTGTGGAGGAAGAGGCAGCCTGGCTTCAGGAGGACGTTGCTGAGACAGGTATGAATAGAAGAGTGTTTCCAACAAGAAGAAGGGAGCTGTGAGAAGAACCTGGCTTGAGGAAGAAGGTTTTAGTGCTAAGAAGAAAAAAAAGCACACTTAATAAGCACTCCAAAACAGGGAATGTGTGTATGATGTGTATGCACATATGTATATATGCACAGACAAATGAATGGGGGAATGATATGGTGAGTGGCACACAGAAAATCGAAATAGCTACCATTTTTCTTTACACCCACCATGTCTTGGATTCAACACAGAGCAAGTCAAGAAACCTGTATGATTTCTTGACATTTTTATCTCCCACTAAACTAAGCCTCCTTAAGAGAAACAATTATGTTGTCCCCCTAGGGCCTGGAGCCAGCCTGACCTCTCAGCTTTCAAAATGTGCAGCTGTTGATTGCAGACTCGGCTGCCCTTCCTTCCTACTGACCACAATTTGCTGCCCCTTCATGAGTGCCGAAGAGGGCTTTACATTCACAAGGCTAGAGAAGCCTGCTTTCTCCCAGGGTCCATCACTGAGTCTTGCCTCCTTCGCTGACATGTCTTTCCTCTTAATCTCACAGGCACTGGGACCTAGCTGTCAAAACGGAGAAGCTGGATTCATCGTAGCATCTACCATTTGGGTTAGAAGGAGCCCATTTAGAAACTGCCAGCATACACACACAGCTGAAGCGCACAAATCGAGTCATTGGGCCAGAGCGAGTACCAGTGGCTTAGCTGAGGCTATAGCTGTCCCGTGGAACTGGGCAAACTGTGGTCTGTTAAGCCAGCTTCTATCCTAGCAACACCTGTTAGTGTGGCGACAGTTACGGACCTGTCACTTTTCCCATTGTGAGGCCCTGTCGCTGAGGCTTATGGCTGCCACTGAAATGCACCTCTGCTGGAAATTTGACACATGAGTGTGCCTGTAGCCTTTGGGTCTATTTTGAAAATAAGAATAAAATTTAAGTGATGGGGTTGTTTCCCTGAGCTGTGTGGCCTCTGTTTGCTGTTCTGCGAGGAGGATACCGTAATAAGCCAAACTCACCCAGGTGGTGGACTGTGGCTGACATGACAGATAGTCACACTTAAACACTTTTCTCATTGTCGTTACATCCATGTTGTCAGTAATCTCCTGGTTAGAGAGCACCTGGTGTCATGATGGGCTAATGGCTGCCTGGCCAGCTTTATGCTGTCGCAAAGTAACACAAGGTTTAGAAGTTCCTCTACACTGCACGTAAACGACTGTGGGAAAGGCTGTGGAAGCGTTTTTGATGGTACAAAGGTCTAATCGGCCGCTCTGGCAATGGGCTCCATGGCTATAACCCTGTCTGTTCCCGGGGGCTTGGGCTTGTGTAAGAGCAGCGAAATAAGTGTCCCTGAGATTGCTGACTCAGAATTGGGTCCCTGCTGCCAGCAGATGACCTGTGGTCCCCCAGTTAGTGCCATGCGGTCTAAACCACACACTTTCTGTTAGAAGGGGGTAACGGAGAGTTAGTTAACCCACCTTTCAATCCTGCCCCTAAGCTAGAGTAAGCACTGATGTGCAAATAGGGTAAGATATAAGACGTGAACACCTAGGAACTGGGGGTGTCTCAGTGGGTAACACACGTCCTGCAAGCAAGAGGACCAGAGTTCAGATCCCAGCACCCCGTAAGTGTTGGGTGGGCATGGCAAGCTATACCATTTAGCTAGTTACAACAGTCAAATCGGTGAGCTCTGGGTTCAAATGAGAGACCCTGACTCAATAGGTCAGGGGGTGATCAATCAAGGAAAACCCAGTGTTAACCTCTGGCCTCCACATATAAGTACACATGGACCATACATATGCAAACACACATACATTTATACTTAGTATACACACTCACATATAAACACAAGTATTTAAAAAATCATGTGCCACTATGCTAAAATATTATGCATATTATAATACTAGACAAAAATAATTTCAAAGAATAGGGGAACATATTTTTAAAATATTTTATTCTACTCTGTTAATACAAAACACATTTTTTCTACTCAGGGAAAGTCATTACTATACTTAAATAACATCTCATATTATCATATTCATCTAATATTTTTATAAAAACAATATGCTCTAAATGGTTCATTTAAAAAACATAGGCAACACATTAATGAAGGACAGACACATTTTATAGCCGAAGAAAACACCAAATTTTGAACCTACATTTTATGTTTTAAAATTGTGTGACTATTTTTAATTTAACAACTTGATGTGGCCAGACGTTAATTGAGTCCCTCTGTGTAGCTCCAGACATATCACAGTCACACCCTGTCATTACACAGTGATGGCAATGCTCCTCTTTAGAGAGGATGCATGTTTTCTTTCATGTGCGGAATCTGGATTTAACAGTATGTGGTACACATACACAGGTGTATGCGACTTGTAAGAAGAAAGGGGGCTGTTTGGGAGAATGACGGAGAGCGGGGGGAGGTGGAGCAGAGTACAGTGATACGCATGCGTGCAAACGTCGTACTGAAACTGTTATTCTGTGAACAAAGGAATCCAGGGTATAAGCAATCCTACTAATTTTGCTGCATGTAAGTTACATGTCACAATAAACTAAAAAATGAAAAAATGCATGACGGAGCCATTGTCAAATTTCCCTATACATTGTTGATTCTCCCCATTTCTTCAAGACCCCTTATCCTAATACATAAGTTGAAAGGGCACTGGTGTGAAGTTCAGAAACGCTCAGCTCACTTTCTCCTTTGCTTAGCAGGCCATCTTGCTTATTTGATGAATATACTGATTGGGCTCTTGGCCCAGCACTGCTCTGGGACAAGCAAGCATGAAGTCCTCATCAGGAATGCTATTGTCATTTCCAATGTGCATTAGTTTTCTGGGCCAGTGAGTGTAGGTGTGTGTCCACCTACATTTGGTGCTTGTGTTGGTTACTTGTCTGTTGCTATGGCTACATACTTGACAAGAAGCATCTTAAGGGATGAAGGTCTTATTTTGGCTCATGGTTTAAGAAGGGCTGTAGCCTATCGCAGAAGGGAAGGCAGCAGGAGTGTGAGGTGGTAGTCACGTTCTGTTCATTGTCAGGAAGCAGACAGCAGCCAGGAAGTAGGCTGGTGTCAGGAAGCAGAGAGTAGCCAGGAAGTAGGCTGGTGTCAGGAAGCAGAGAGTAGTCAGGAAGTGGGCTGGGCTATTAAACCCCAAAGCCCACCTGCACTTCATCCAGCAAGGCTCCAGGACCTAAAAGTTCCACAACCCTCCAAAAATGGCGCCACTAGCTTGGGATCAAGTGTTCAAGGACATGAGCCTATGGTGGCATTACTCTTTAAACTACAACAGTGCCAGAAAAAGTCATGGTTTTATATCTTCATAAAGTTATCATGTGCCTTCCTGATATCCCTGCCTTGAATTTCTATAATGTTCCATGACCTCTTATTTCCTATACAAAGTTGCAGATAGAGGCTATTGCTAAAATTCCTTCTCAGGGGGAGGCATAAGCAACACCCACCTCTCTTTCTAAGGTCCCAACTATAAACTGAGGAACAAAGTTCACTCTAGGAAACCAATGGGCTTATAGGGACTCCTTATAGAACACCGGCGAGTGTTACCTTTAGGAATGTGGGTGCTCCTCTGCCAGCGGGCTTCATTTGAAAACCTTTACCCAGCAGGGATGACGGCTTCTCTGTCCACACAGATGAAGCCCACCTCCTCTCCTCTTCCCTGGCCTTCATACTCTAGCTCCTCCCCACGGCCACATGCAGTTAGGGCAGAATCCCACGCAACAGGTCACAGGGAACAACTGGATACACTTGTGACCTTCCCTACCCCTCTGCGAGGGGGTTTAAACGGTCAACAAGACCTGACGGGATACTCTCTTTACAAAAGGGCGCAGCTGAACACCCCAACGTGGCAGTTGCTTGGCTCAGAGGTTAGTTTCATACAACACAGAAGTCTCTCTAAAACAGAAGAAAAAAATACTGATCACTTCTCAGTGCATCTCCGAATCAAATCCCAGAGCTGCACCAATGTTTTGTTACAGGTGGGAATGTGAGTTATCCATGTCAGTGTGTATTGAAGAGAGTTACTGGTTTTTTTTTAAATATGACTACTTTCCTCTTTACCTTCCCCCAAACAAAACCCTTCTCAGACCACCTCCTTAGACAACCTTCTTTCCGAGGTGGATTATAACACCGACTGAAGGAAGGCAGGAGAGACCCAGGTAGCTTTTAGCTTTTGAAATTCAAAGTAAAGCAGGCTGCTGTCTACAGAGAAGATTTCCCACATCCCCTTATCTGCCAGTATCAGATGAGCCAACTCCACAGTTAGTCTGGGGACTGGGAAACTAACTCCTTTCTAGCTTGAGGCATGATAAGAAGAATAGGGAGAAGCGATAGAGCGGGAGAACTTTACCCAGAGAGTTGGCCAGATAGAGAGGACTTCCATCTGCAGAATGTTCAGACACCCATGGTTCCAGTGTGGCATGGAGTGAGTGAGTCTAGATGTTCACATAAATTCCATTCCTTTACTATAATACTAGCTCAGTTGTGGGTCAAGTCGGCAGGGATAATTCACCATGTTCTGAGAACACTAACAAATCTTGACTCAGTCCAGCTGCAGATTTTAGATTTGAAAACCATCAGGGCAAGTGGCCCTGATGAACAAGGAAGAACACAGAAGGACAGAGGAAGCTGAAAAGATTTTGTTTGCAAAAATGGACTCTTCCCAATTACCCAGAGAGTCTACACGGTTAATCACTTCCACATGCCCCAGCATCCTAGAAGGAAAGTCCTAAGGAAAGAGTACAGCTGAAAGCCTGATCAGCCATGTCTGAGGAGCATGCTCTGTTTGTCTTACTGGATTTGACTGTGCATTAAGCTGGACTGACCATTTCTTAACAGTTTTCTCTCCAGCCAGAGGTAGGTGAGTGCATAGGAGGTACTGGAGAGTGGATGGAGCAGGTCGTGTGGGAGAGAAAGGCCAGATAAATCACACACTGACCCACACAGAGCTACAACAGAAACTCAGCTTTGGGTCTCTGCATGTGAGCTCTGTCCACTGCATGTGAGTCCCACTAACTGCAGAATTACATAGGGTGAGGCCCATGTCACAACTGCTCTCTAACTTCTAAGCATTCTAAATAAAAAACATGTCGGTACTATAGTAATTACTAATTTCAAGATAGAAAAACTAAGAGCTATCTCCCACTAATGTAATTGACAGGCCCAGAAAAAAAAATGCTTCCATTTTAATCCTGTTTAGAAATATTGGTTTCCTAATGTGTCTCTCGGTTGATAACAAAAGACTTGCCTAATATCTGCTTATGTTATTGAATTCCTTTGGAAACTAGCCTGCTATGCCATGCATGACCATACAGACCTATAATCCCAGCATTTGGAAGGTGAAGGCAGAAAGATGAGAAGTTCAACAAACTCAGCTTTGTGACAAAATCGTGGCTAACATGGGCTACATGAGAACCTGTCTCAAAATTGGGGTGGGTAGCAGCTACTGTATGTGCAAAATGAACCTACTGTCCCCAATTCCCTCATTTCCTAGTAGTTTCGCACATCTGAGGTCACACAGAGAGGTCATCACGGGCTACGGCATGGTGTGTAGGTTAAACCCCGTTTTTGGGAGCCCAGAGCATGAGTGGATGGATAGTCACAGAGCCTGGTGGCCCTGCCTTCTGTCACCATCTCTATTAAGATTCCCAAGCCCTTAACGTTTTAGCATTAATTTTTCATTAGAATTAGACATAGCTATGGAGTCGTTTTTAATGAGCTTTAATGGCAAATAGCCAAAACATCAGGCCTCTCCCTCCGCATGTGACCTGAGGGGATTCTCTTCTGATACATCTCTTTATCTGTAATGAAAATCCCCTTAACCCTTGATATCCCAGCAGGATTAGTCCACAGCCTGCTGGTGCCAGAGATGCTTCCTAAATGGACAAGATGGGGAGGAGAAAGTATGCATAAGAAGCTAAAAGAAATGAGAAAGTAATACGTAGAGGAAAACCACACCAGAAGCCCTACCAATAACAAGCCTACTAGAAATCAAGTGAGCTCTGATTAAGGATTTTCTCCCTCTCTGAATTTTCAAATTCAAAATCTCTCTGGTAAAATATACTATTGCTTAATATTTGCAGATACAACTATCCTTGAGGTACACACATGCTCAAATGCATACGTGGTAGCTAAATGGACAGATTTAAGCAATAGGACTAACATTTTCAGGAGCACACCATAGCCTATATTCCAGGTTATCGTTTATAAAAAATATGTACAGTGGAATAATCTCTACCTTTAATTTATTTATGTCTCTTTCTAGTAAAATTACCTACAAGAGAAAGGGTGAACTTGTCAGGACTCTTTATAGTACATTTCCGGTAAAGTCCTCTTTGGTCCCCCAAAGTTGAAGTGAATGCTTCTCCAAACACTCAGATGACTGTGAAAGTGGCTTATGCACCTGGGGAGAAGCAGAGTGCTTGTTTGAAAGTATTTGGCTAGACAGCGTCGCAGGGCAAGCCTAGCAGAACTGGCTACGGGAAGCCGGAGGCTTGGAAGCTCTCTTTATATCTTGGTTGGACTGCAGTACTGGCAGGCAGCAAGTAGGCAGAAGTTGTTGCTATGACTCTGTGAACAGAAACAAGGGATATAACCATTTTAAAATCACGCTTGCTTTCCCAGAATCAGCATAGTGCGCACAAATAGAACTTGGAGGGCCAGTCAGAGTGCTAAAGAGATAAATACTCCTCCAGTTGCCAGATGTCTGGCTATATAACTTTTTGGCATTTTGCACAACATGGAGACAGATCTATGGATTGAGTCTGTGAACATTACAGCTGCCATCTGACAACTGCTCAGTGACTCCAGTCCAGATTCTAGTGGACAGGTGTTTGAATTACCCCCACACATCAAAATGCCCTCACAATTGGAGCTACTAATTGATATGCTTGCCGGAACACTCGGCAGCAAGGCCAATACTAAACGGGCATGAAAACAACAATGTCCCTATTTGCTCATGGTCTCTCCCATCTGAGCTGGAGACATTTGAGGAGCCTTGGGGAGATTAACTTGGCTGTTATAGAAGATTTTGATTCCACAGTATCCTCTCCCACTACTGGACTGGAGGTCTTTCTCCAGCCCTTACCTAACTCTCCAGCCTGTTAAAAATCACAGGACTTCTTTACCCTTCCAGACCAGCTACAGTCTTTTCTACACTGCCTTGACTAGTTCACAAACTTGAACTTATCAATAATGGACAACTTACGTTTTGTTGACAATTCAGAATACTTAGTGAACTGCTGATGCTGTCTCTTTAAGGATGCTGAGACAGAGGAACTGTGTGGCTATGAGGATCCACCCAATTCTGGACATCTTGAAGACATTTGTCCCTCATACCGGCAGAGACAGAACACTAGGCCTAACGGACCAAAGCAAAGATCTGAGGAAGCATGTGAGGGAGCTATACATGTAATGGCACAGGAGCACATCTGAATTTCTACAACTCTGCTTGCCCTGGCAAGAGCCTGAGTAGGATGGAGAATGAGTTACACTTTCCTACGAGCTTGACTGACTGGGGTGGATCTTTTTGTTGGGTAGATAATTAACTAGCTTGTTGTGCTGGTCATTTCTTAGCAATGTGACATAAATTACCTGGGAAGAAGGAACCTCAGTTGAAAAACTGCCTCCATCAGATAGGTCTGTGAGCATGTGTAGAGGGGGCTGTTTTCTTGATTACTGGTTGACGGGAGAGTGCAGCCCCCTGTGGGTGCTGCCATTCCAGGGCAGGTGGCCTTGGAGTGTATAAAAAGGCAGGCTGAGCAAGCCATGTAGTGTAAGTCAGTAAGCATGGTTCCTCCATGGTCTCTGCTCCAGTTCCTGCCTCTGGTTCCTGTCCTGACTTCCCTTGATGTTACCCTGTATCCTATAAACTACACAAACCCTTCCCTCCCCCAGCCTGCTTTAGGCTAGTGTGTTATCACAGCCACAGTGACCTAAGGAGGAGACTTGTCAGCTCTGTTAAACTACCAAACCAAGTGACTCATGTAAGATGTTGAATCGGAATATAACACAGCTGATTTCAACCAACTATTCTCACAAATTGTCGAATAAGCAGTGTGTGGAGGCTAAGACCCAGGTTATATGTGGAGGCCCTTCCTTTTGACTTCTCTGCTTCTCTCTGGAGTGACCACAGACAGAGGGCCAGAAAGAACAGTGGTTGGAGTCTCTAGTTTTCATCACTATAGTTCAGTGTGCTACATACCTGGGTGAAGATAAATTTAGAGATGGTGGTCTTTCCAGAAAATTCAAAGTGTTTTAAAGGCCACATTGCTTAAAATGCAATGTGAAATATTCTACAGAGTCCAGGAAGAAACATTTTATACATTATTTTTAATATAGAAAAATTTGAAATACTCACATTGACCAACTCATGTGTGGGTTATTACATCTCTTACAAACTGGTAGTCAGACTTGAGTTTCCATGAGTCCAAGGCGGGCTCTCTGGCAATATGCCAGACTACACCAGCACCACTCCGCAGGTGTGGTCAGGTGCCTCCATTGGGAAGAGTGTTGTATTTGTTTGTTTCTCTTTGTGATGTTAGCAACAGCCAACGGTACCCAGGTAGGTCATCTAATATTAATCCATCAGTGCATTGAGGCTTGCACAGTGGTGCCTCTGTCTTTCTTTGGTTGTTGGGATGCTTCTGTGAAGGGTATCTTCCCCTCAGCTACTGAGTTATAACATGGCACTTTTCTCACAGGAGAGCCAGAGTTCCTGCTGGGATCTCTGCCTTTGCTTACCAGTTTTGAAAGAAACACATCTTCCAAAGTGCTCTGAAGGTGAGCCATAATTCTTAATTTTCAGCTGTCACTGAGAAATCATGGATTTAAACAAATCCAATACATTTTGTGCATTCTTTTCATTTTCTTACTCCTGACCAGATTGCTCCGCCTTTGCCTGAGGAGAACTCTTTTAATTGGCTCCTGGGTCTGTTTGATGGAACTCCAATAACTTTGGTGGCTGTCTTTGATAATTCCAGTGGCTGTCTTAGATAATTCCGGTGTCAGGTTGTCCATTTCCTGCTCAGACATGGATCTGAAATCTCTCCAAAAAGGTCTCAGTTCCTTGTGTGGTTGAGAGGTGTGTGGGGACTTCAGTGGAAGGTGGAAGCTGAAAGCAGTCCTGTGCTTTGTTCCTGGGCTCATCACTTAGATTCTCTATCCTATTAACCAATAGAGCCAGAGTAGATAGTCTTCTATTGTCTACTATGAAATATGTGTGCTTTTCCTAATACAAAGTTTAGAATAATGAAAATCCTCCCACTCTTCTCTCAACTTCAAAAATTAACTCAAATGCACATGAAAATGCATACAAATGCACAAATTTCTATATAAAAATATATTATCCAGCAAGGAAATAGAATCAGCCTAGATGTCCATCAACAGATGAACAGATAATGAAAATGTGGTACATACACACAATGGGAATTTATTCAGCCATAAAGAAAATGAAATTATGAAATTCACAGGGAAATGGATGGATCTGGAAATTATTTTGTTAAGCAAAGAAACTCAGACTCAGAAAGACAAAAAACACATGTTCTCCCAAATGTAGATCCTAGCTTTTAATGTTTATGTGATGTACGTGTGGATGTGAATGTGAGTGTAAATCAGGAAACTAGAAAGTGGACCACAGGAAAAAAAGGATGCTGAGGAGAGCAAGATTGAGTACCAGAAAACCTGAAAAAAAAAAACATGAAAGGAAAAAGGAGGCTATCAGTGGGGGAGGACACACGGGGGACACAGAGGAGGGCACGGGATGGCACAGGAGAAGACACATGGGAGGGGAGCACAGAGGGATGGGAAGAAGAGGTGGTCAGAAGATTAACAAAAACAGACAATGTTTGAAATTACCATAATGAAACAATACTTTAAGTGCCAACTAAAATGGACTATATTGTCAATTCTTATTAATATTAGAATATAATTCATATTAATATTATATACTTTAATTTAGCTTCGACACTAAATGGTTTTCTTAACTTGAAAATCACAACTGTCATTAATGTCAATGGTATCAACTGCTTAATCCCGAAGGTCTCAGGGCGACAGCCAGTCTTACTGCTGGCGTGTGCTGGTAGTTCTCTTGTCTTTAGCGTACATCGTAATAAAGCTACACTATTAAATAACTATATATTTTTAATTTCCTGGACACTTTGCTAGGTGTTTTGTGCCCCCAGCTGGCACCAGGTTTTATGCCTGCGAATGCTGCTGTCCCGGGATCATTCCTGTGCTGTACTAGCTCTGTGTCCACAGCTTGAAGTCTGAGCCAGTCTCCACTAGATGGAGGTAAGCGGAGTTGTCGGGTCAAGGAGTAAATTCGTATGTGATTTGGGGGATTTTCAGACTCTCCCTCGTAGAAGGGGCACACATTCCATCCCCTCCTGTACTCTGTGAGGACAGCTGCTCCCAGCAGCCTTGGAAGTGGGTGGGTTGTCTAGTTGTGGGGTTTGTTTAATCTGATGGGAGAAAGGGTATTTTGGTATAGTTTGAATTTGCATTTGTTTTATCGTGGATAAATCTTAACCTACCAGTGTTTAAAAGTTACTTGCACTTCTTGTCCTGTGTGTTTTCTTATTCCACATCTGTAGCCCATGTTCAGGCTGTAGGCCTGTGATTTGTTTTTAGAAGCCCTCTGTAAAGTAAGGAAACTGATGGGAATAATGGCAATACTAGCTGTAAATACAAAGCATCGGCCTGGCGTCATCCGTCTTTTTCAGATGTGTTGTGTGGCCATGTGCCTGTGTGCGAACATTTTAATTTATAGATCCTGATGTACTTTTTGCTCTTATTCATTCTGCACTGTGGGTCTTAGGCAAGTATTCTTTATTTCTGGCTGTAGACGAGTTCACTCATGTTTGCTGTGTGTGCTGTACGATTTGGTTACTTGCTTTTAAATTACTATTCATTTAGATTTCATCCTGGCATACCCTGTGAGGGACAGATCTAATGACATCTTTTTTTCTGTATGGTGATCTTGTTATCTCAATGTTAGTCCTTAAATAGTCTGTCTTTTCCCCTGTGACTTGACATCTGCTTTGCCATAGGATATTATACACACTCAGCACGCTTGCTTCCTATGAGCCTCACATGTATGTGGCTTTGTGTCTGGAGCTCCTCCCCCTTCTCAATACTCTCTGTATTAATATGACACTATCCAAACGTTTTATTTACAGAAGCTTTATTGTCTATTTGTGTATCTAAAACACCTTGGCACTTGCTTCTTTTTCTTGTGATTTTGATTATTCTTGTTTATTTGTTATTTTGCTTTGACTTTATAAAAAAAAAACTTCTCTAAACTCAAAATTTAAAAATCCTAACGAGGCAGGTACCACCATTCACTTGCTCTTCCAGGTACCTTCTGGTGAGCCATCGGGGCATGAGGTGATGTTAAAAGGCCACATCTTAATCTTTGCATCTTAGGGAGTTGTGAAGAAATTTGACTCCTTGGGAAAGGAGCAGTTATGGGAGTTGGAAACTGCACCTGCATGGATCTGTTTTTAGGAATAAAGTGTGGGCACAAAATGAACTGCAAAACAAATCTTAGTGGTATTCTCTCTCTCTCTCTCTCTCTCTCTCTCTCTCTCTCTCTCTCTCTCTCTCTCTCTCTCTCTTAC
>CABHPR010144754.1:46401-72121 GCA_902168415.1 Peromyscus melanophrys | reverse complement strand
TGTTGTACCCTGGGCTGTGGCAAAGCATTTTGAGGTATGTGTTAGAAAGACTGATGCCTGCGCCTCTGATCCCTTAAGAATTGTGATGTAGAACCCTCAAGATGACTCAGCAGACAGAGGTGTTTGCCACTCAGCCTGAGGACCTGAACTCCATCCCCAGGACCCACGTGGTGGAAGGAGAGAATCCATGCCCTCAGGTTTCCTTTGATTTCTACTCCAACGTGCACATACGAGAGAAATAGAGAAAGGGGTCAATATGCATAAATTTTTAAAAAGAATAATGAGCCAGGGGCTGGTGAGATAGCTCAGCACTTTCCCCTAAGCCTGACAACCCATGTTTGATACCCCAGAACCACATGGTGGAAAGAGAGAACCAACTTCTACAAGTTGTCCTCTGATCCACACGAGCTCATCATACCATGCACAACTCCCACATTCAAATAAAAAAAAATGTAATGACATTAAAAACAATAATCACGATCTAGAGGACATTCTTCTCAGAGTGAGAATACTTGTGAGTCTAACGTTACCAAAATTTAATAAAGGACCCAGGACCTAAACCTTTAATGCTTATGAGGTTGAGTGACCCAGCTAAGCATTTGCAGGCCTTTGTTTTTGAAATTAAGCTACACCAACAAATATTGAATTGGTAGTTGTGTTGGGGATTAAAATCAAGAAGTTTTTCTCTTAAGGAACCTGACTGAGCTGAAGTGCTGTGCTCAGCGTTGGGACCATACTTCAGCATCTTATAAAGAAAAGAAGACGTTTTAGCTCAGGAGGCCTGTCTTAAACAGACAACAAACGCAGTCATCTTAACTGAGAGGCCGGCTAGTTATAGCTTGTCAGGATTAAACTCTGAATGTAGACTGTTGGGGGCTGGCAGGAGGTAGGTTTCTGTGTGATCTAACCTCACTAGAAACGAAGAGGCGAAGTGGAAGAGGAGGTAACGGGGGTGGGGTAGCCTGCATAGTCATGGGATGTATATATGCAGAGGCAGGTGTACACACACCTACACTGGCTTATCCCTAAATGTGAGTTCATGTTTATCATGTCCAACAAATGTGGAAAATTAGCACCTCCTGATTTGTATGTGAAAACAATATTAAAGGCCCAGCTACAAGATAACTGTCTGTGTCATGCTGAGTCACGTCCTAAAAACAAACAACACCCAGTGTGAGGTGATGAGTCTTAAGAGGAATAAGCAAGTGATCTTGATGTCTTGGCTCTGAGCAAGAATTAGGTGTGAGCTACAGTCTCGTGTCAGAAACCCCCAAGTGTTAGCTAGGTGGTAGGGGCTTGGAATGGCATGAGAGAATTTCCAAGACAGATATGGCTTCTAGAGACAAAATCAAGAGATAAATTTGAAAGATGTCATTCATATTGACAATGATAGATTTTACTTAATGTGCCATGTGTGGACGACTAATATGTAATGTGTAAAAATCAAAGGTTTAATTTGAAAAAGAATATTCATGTTGTAAGTAATTTTCGAAGATTAATACATTAATGTTTCATGTACTATAGTTTATTATACTTGTTTATTTGCATAGGGTCATGCAGTTGATGCATGTTTATATGTATGTATGTACAATGTATGATGTAACATAAATAATATGTAATTAGCATCATATGTGTATGTTAATAAAATTTAGGAAAAAATTTAGATACTGACATTGCACTTGAGAAATAAAAATATGGGGCTAAAAAGAAGGCTCAGTGGTAAAGAACACTGGTTGCTATTCCAGATGACCCGGGTTCAATTCCCAGCACCCACATGGCAGCTCACAACTGTCTGTGACTCCAGTTCTAAGAGATTTGATGCACCTTTTCTGGCCTTTGAAGGCACTACACACACAGCACACGGTGCAGACATACATGTATGCAAAACATCCATAAAATAAAAATTGAAACAAAAAATTTTAAAACAATGTGGGCAGTGGTAGCACACGCCTTTAATCCCAGCACTCAGGAAGCAGGGGCAAGTGGATCTCTGTAAGTTTGAGGCCAGCCTGGTCTACAGAGCGAGTTCCAGGACAGCCAGGGCTACACAGAGAAACTAGGTCCCAAAAAATAGATGATAGATAGATAGATAGATAGATAGATAGATAGATAGATAGATAATAGATGAGAATAAAACATAAATGCAAAAAGAATGTTTTTTTTTAAAAAAGAAAGAAATATAGATCTCAGAACAGAAATCAGGACTGGTTTAAGCTCCAGGTTCCAATAGTGATTGTTCTTTCTTTCTTTGTTGTTCCGGCAAGATGAATCTCCGTTCTTCCATTTACAAGATCCAAGTGTTTGCTATGCTATGAGGGTTCTTCGTCTAGGTATTTTTGTTATTTAGAAAGGTTTAGGATGAAAACAACGGAGAACCAGCAGGCTGAGGCTATGTGTCCACCTGCGATGAAGGATTGTGTGATCCTTGGCCTCCATCCTTGGTCAGTGTGGCCGTCAGCCACTAGACTTCAGGACAGACATTGGCTGAGTGGTCAGAATATCAGACTTCACTGTTGGGAAACTCGGCGTAGGTGAGCTGAGAGGAGGAGAATGGGATATGAGGCAAACTGTCTAGACTGTTAGAAATTGAGTTCAAGAATGCTTGGGCAATGAAGATAAATTCTAACGTGGCAGCGTGGGAAGGGGATTTTCAAGGGTGTAGCTGTCTGGCGCTCCTGGGCTTAGATAAGAATATACTAGAAAAAGAGGGATCAAAAACAGGAAACCTGAAAAGATCTGTAATTGAATTGTCGGAGAGAAATGGGATTGTGTCGGAATATGAATGCATTCCTCATGGGTCGTTTGAGCCTGTTTCACGAAGACATAAAAGGGGAAAAATTACTAGGACTGCTGATGAATGGAGGGATAAAATGGAAGGCAAATAATTGAATTAAAGTAATTTTATCAACTGAGAACCAGAGAATGGATATTACTATCAATGATAGGGTTATAATTAATTTTAGGTTATTTGCTTGAGAAGCTTGAGGAAGAGAATAATAGGGGGGCTTTTTAATCAAACAGAAGTGTAATAGCAACTAGAAAAATGCTATGGAGAACAATAGCTGTGCTTAATCTCTTAGGTCAAATCCACAGTCTTACAGACTTGACTTCTCTGAACAAATGTTTAATTGGGGAAATCAAAGTGTAATCATGGCAAGTAGAATGGCTGGTATCAGTTAACAAGTTAATGTAGACTAAGTGTTCTCTTCTGATCTGTACTTGAGCTGATGGATTAGAAGTCAGTTGCACTAATTAAAATAAGAGCCTCACTACTAAGCACAAACATAGGAAAAATAATGCATCAGTGTCTTTGTGACTCAGCAGCGTCAAAAGCTAAAACGGTTTGGGGTGCTGTGAACTGTCTGCTGACATGGTGAGCAGACCATACAGAGAGTTGATCCAACATTCATGTGTGGTTAACTGAATACCTGTTGCTTGGCAGGCTTCACTCTGGCATGGCAGAGAACTCCTTCAGTTGCAGATGCTGCCACATGTCTGAACAACTTTACATAGTCACACTCAACCCTTGAAGAAGCCAGATGGCCCCTAGGTCAGCAGAATGAGTCCTTCTAACTTGGATGTAGTCCATCATTAGCTTTACTGTATCACAGAAGCAGCTAGCACACCCACAAACCAGCCAGGAGGTTGACCACTCTCTTCTTGGTTCCCAATCAAGAGAGCTTTCTTACACTATGCCCCCGAGATCGCAGCCATGTGACCAAGTTCTCTGACGCATCCTTCCAGCCAGCTTTTTCCAATAGGAAAGACATTCCGTGCATAACGGCTGTTATATGCTCATATTTAGTTCCTCTTTCGGCAGGAAATGCATCTTTTGTATTCTTTCTGTACTTAATGGGAAGTGGAAAACTGCTCTAGCACTAACAATAAATAAAATCCTAGCCTGAATTTAGGCCTAATGTGTGTGGCCTATAGGCTCTGCCACAGGACTGGGGATCACATGTCTCCAAGGGGCAGAATCACTAGAAATCACTAGACAGGTTGTCATAGTAACAGTATTGGAGGCAGGTGGCAGGCTGTCCACAAATGTTGAGCACAGGGAAACCCAGCAGGAACTATGAGGATAACACCTGCTGGCAGCCTGTGGTCCTTCTTGGAAAATATTGTCTATATTCACTGTTTTGTATCAAAAAGACTAATATTAAACAGACAGAAAATTATTCTTCACAAGAAATCAATTTATTTCAAATGAAACATTGCAAGTCATATGTTCTCTCTAAGTTCAGAATCTAAGCCCTAGAATTGTCAGTTGCAATTTGTCCTTCTCATCTTTGATAATACACCTGACATTGGTGCTAATTATCCAGGGAGGCTGTCTACTTATCCAGGTCTCCTGCAGTCACATCCATGTAGACAGGCCGAGGGCTCATCTTAACACTCATGCCTTGACCTCTAACTATTCATGCTCTCCTTACTCACACTAACTTCTATACTCCAAAGAGACATCTCTATAAGAATTTCCTGGAGGTGCGGTGCTGCACGCCTTTAATCCCAGGGAGACAGAGGCAGGCAACCTCTCTGAGTTCAAGGACAGACTGATCTACATAGCAAGTTCCAGGCCAACAAGGACTATATAGTGAGTCTTGTCTCATAAAAAAAAAAAAAATCCTGTTATTTTTGGACCAGCAAGACGGCTTAGCAGGTAAAGACACTTGCTGCCAAGGCTGACAACTTGAGTTCCATCCCTAACACTGTCCTTTGACTTACACACACACACACACACACACACACACACACACACACACACACACACAGTGTAATTTGAATGTGATGTCATTCATTCAATGAAAGCAGATTACAAACAAACAGCAAAACAAATACACTGCTTTCACCTCACCCTTCCAGCTGTCTCCTAAGTTCACCATAGAAGCTGGCAACAATTTCCACCTTACCCAGTCCTCAACATGTGTACTGTGTATAGTCATTTTTCTATATATCAGTGTGTGTGTGTGTGTGTGTGTGTGTGTGCCTATGTATGGGTGTGCTCTTCTGTACACAAATATGTTGAGGCCAGAGGTCAACACTGGGCATCCTCCTCCACTGTTCTCCATTTATTCTTCGAGGCAGGGTCTCTCACTGAGCCTGGAGTTCACCATTTCAGCTAGACTGATTGATCATTGAGCTCCAGGAAATTTCTGGCCTCTGCCTCCTCAGAGCTGAATTTACAGACATTCACCACCATGCCTGGCCCTCATATGAACACTGGGGATGCTAACTCAGGTCCCCACACTTAGGAGGTTAAGCCATCTTTCCAGCTCTGCTCCATCATTTATATGTGGATCCTTTCAGCTCACTCACTCCTTAACCTGCTTAAAACAAGCTTCTGCTACCTCTATCCCATTAATATGCTCTTTCCCAGACCACCAGGGAGCCTCCAATCACACTGAATAAGAGTGAGAGGTTTCTACAATCCACAGCCCCAGAGAGACTAGATAACAAAGAGGGCCCAAAGAGGGGCACATGGACTTCTCTGGGAAGGGGAAATAGAAGAGGTCTCCTGGGAAAACTGGGAACGGAGGTGGGGGGAGGATGGGAACTTGAGGGAGCGAGCTGGGTGGGCCAGGAGTGGGAGGTGGATTGGGGGCTGGACAGAGGGGAAAAGTAAGGAAAGAAATGTCTTGATTGGGGGTGGGCATTTTGGTGTAGAGAGAAACCTGGTGCCAGGAAAACTCCCAGGAATCCACAAGGATGACCTCAGCTAAAACTCCTAACAATAGTGGAAAGGGTGCCTGAACTGGCCATCTACTGTAAGCAGATTGGTGACTACCCTAATTGTCATCAGAGAGCCTTTACACAGATGCAGAGATCCACAGCCAAGCACTGGGGCCAATCTCCATGAGTCCTCCTGAAGAAAGGGGGGAGGGATTGTATGAGTCACGGGGGGGGGGGGGGGTCAATGTCATGACTGAGGAACCCACAGAGACAGCTGACCTGAGCTTGTGGGACCAACAGTTAGGGAGGCTGCATGAGACTGACCTAGGCCCTCTGCATGAGTGTGACAGTTGTGTAGCTTGGTCTGTTTGTAAGACTCCTAGCAGTGAAATCAGGACCTGTCCCTGGTGCTTAGCTGACTTTTAGGAACCTGTTCCCCATGCCGGATTACTTTGCCCAGCCTTGACACAAGGGGAGGAGCTCGGTCCTGCCTCAACTTGATGTGCCATGCTTTGTTCAAGCCTATGGGAGCCCTGACCCCATTCTGAATGGAAACAGAAGAGGAGTGGATGGGGAGGAGGGTAGACAGGAGGGGGGTAAACCAGGGTTGGGGGTGAATAGATGGGAGGAAAAACTGTGGTCAGTATGTAAAATAAACAAAAAATGTTAATTAAATTTAAGAAAAAGAGTGACAGGTTTCAGCACAGTGGTGGTGGTGGTGCATGCCTTTAATCTCAGCACTTGGGAGACAGAGGCAGGTAGATCTCTAATTTGAGGCCAGCCTGGTCTACAGAGTGAGTTTTAGGACAGCCAGGGCTACACAGAGAAACCCTGTCTTGAAAACAAATAAACAAAAAGTGACGAGTTTCAACTGTCAGTTTCCCGGTGCTTCTGCTGGTATTTACATGTAAGATTAGTGCTGGCTTTATTATCTTTAAACACTGCCCATTTTCCCTCACATCTTCCTGTCCTGTCTCTCACCTGCCCTATCATCTCCTTCATTCCTAAGGAGCTTTACTTCTCCCACTCCTGGGTTTAGAGTGGTCTATCCTTAGCAAACGAGGAAGTGCATCCTCAAGTTTTGGCTTCCAAATGCTACCACATCCATACCTTATCCTGAGTCCCCGGTACCTTATGTCTTCAAAGTTTCCCAAGCCAGGGCTGGGAATGTAGCTCAGGGGTGAAGCATGAGTTTGGCATGCACAGGGAAGTTAGGTCAGTGCTTCAGTTCTCAGCACTGGGGTGGGGTGGGGGGCTGGAATTAAATCAACAGAAGTTCTTCAAAGTAGATTTTCTCCAAATTGAAGACACTTTCACATTGCTAGGTGCTGTTTCTTGGCCTGGGTTACACTTCCTGTCTGACGAGCCCGAGGATGATGGTCCCCACAGACTTGACATCACACTGGGCTTCCCAGAGAGGAAGTTGACCCTGAGCCTTTCAGGGCTTTTCTTGATTTGCTCAGAAAGCATGGCCTCGAGAGATTTAGAAGACACTGAACTCAGAGAGGAAATCTGATAATTCTCACTCCAGATTCTGCCCCCTCAAGAAGTCTTTGTCCCCCAGACAGAAAACGGAGATTATGCTTCTCCTTTGAATATATGATGTCAGGGTTAGGGTTGGGGTTGGGGCAAGAGTCTATGTGACAACGAGAATGGAAGACCACGGGGTTGAAGAGTGAGTTCAGTCAGAGACCCCCAAACTTTCTCCTATGTTCTAGGAATATAAATGAAGCCACCTCACTGAGCTCTAGACTTCAGAGTTTTCATCTCTAAGAGCGGACTTCCTTCCTCTATTTCTAGTAACCACTATTTCAGTCTTCTCTGGAAACCCCATCAGTCACCCTGAATCTCTTTTCCATAAGAATTGAGTCACAAAAATAGAATCATGAGAAAAGCCAGTTTGAGCACTCTGCCCTCTGAGTGAGAAGAACCTGAGGCAAGGAGGGGAAGGCAATGCCTCTCAGTTGCTTCTTCCATGCCAAAGAAAAACAAACTGAAACTCAGAATCATAAAAAATGTTTTAAGTTAGTCATCTTCAGGAAGTGGTCATACTTGGAATATTCTAGTATTTCAGGAAGGAGCTTTAAATATAAGACCACTGAATGAGCCTTTACACAGCATATATGCTTTCCCAGGAACTATGGGTCACATGCTTGTGTGTTTGTAATTTCTTTTCCTGAGGAGGTCTATAATTTTTATCAATTTCTCAGCATCCCTCAAAGGTAAGAATTACTCCAAAGTTGACCTGACAATTATCTGTTGCTTTGTAACAAGTCACGGATAAAGGCAGCCAACCCCACTGGCACTATCAATTCGTGGTGTGAGTCAGGGAGCAATTCTGCTGAGTGACCGCTCGGTTGAGGTCCCTTATGCACTCAGGAAGTCAGCTGAGGTTTCTGTCACTTGAAGATTTGTTTTCAAGATGGCTCACCCACATGGCTTTTGGCAGGAGGTCTCAATCGCCACGCAGATCTCCCCACCAAACTGGTTGGGTATCCTCACAACATGGCAAATGCTGACTGCCCCGCCCCATGCCCCATCTCCCCAGTGTGTGGCTGAGAGAGAAGGTAGGGGCATCTCCCAGGACTATCTGAAGTCCTAAAAACAAACGCTGCTCATTCTTTCACAGGCTGCACAGTGAAAGATAGCTCACTCTCAGGTGGGGGAATCTGGCTCCATTTTTGAAGGGGAAAGTGTCACAGGGCTTGTGGACATATTTCCAAATTACTAACAGGTTTAAAAAAACCCAACCATACTTTATATAAGAAGAAAATTCACACACACATCCAAAGATTCCGGTCATTCATTAGACACAATTTTATAAGCCAGTCAGGGATAGAACATCTGTAAGATCCACTCTGTGGGCTCCATGAAGTCTTGTGTCCTTTTAAGTGAACCGACTATTACATGGCATGAATGGTCCACCAAAGGGAATTCAACGTATTAGCAGCAACATGTTGTTATCTTTGTGGCCAACATCAGTGTATAAGTCTATTTTCCTGTTGCTCCAACAAAATACCTGGGGTGGGCTGACTTTATGAAAACCAGGAGAGAGAAGAGATTTATTAGCTCACACATCAAAAGATTCAAGGTTATAGTGCTGGCATCGCTGGCTCTGAGGTGGAGTCCACGGCAGCTGGCAGAAGTACGTGCAAGAGGGCAAGACCACATCACCAAACCGGAAGCCAGGGAGCACAGGGCCTGGAATCTCTTCTGAGGGCATGCTCCCAGTGACATGGCATCCGCTCCCAAACTCCCCTCTTAAAGGCCCATACCACTTCACAAAACTGCTATGCAAGGGGCTGGAGAGATGGCTCAGTGGTTAAGAGCATGTATAGCTATTAAAGAAGATCTGGATTCGGTTCCCAGCACCCACATGGCAACTCATAACTGTAACTCCAGTGCCAGGGGGTCCGACACCCTCTTCTGTCCTCTGCAGACACCGGGCAAGCACATGGTGCACATACATACATGCATACATACACAACACCCATTCACATTAAAAAAAATCCAAATTTTTTAAATTGCTACACAAATAGCTAAGCCTCTAACACATGTAATCTTAGAGGACGTGTCCAAACTTATCAGGCATGGCTCCAGAAACCCTATGGACACAGCGCCCAGACGCCAGCTGGATTTGGGGTCAAAAGTAACATAACCATTTTTTACAAGTTCATGCCATAACCCTTTCTTCCTTTCTTCCTCCCTTCCATCCCTCCTTCCTCCCTTCCCTCCTTCCTTCCTTCCTTTCTTTCTTTTTCTTTCTTTCTCCCCCTTACCCCTCTCTTTTGGTTTTTGGAGACAGGGTTTCACTGTGTAGCCCTGACTGTCTTGGAACTCACTCTGTAGACCAGGCTGGCCTTGAACTCACAGAGATCCACCTGCCTCTCCCCCCCGAGTGCTGGGATTAAAGGCGTGTGCCACCACTGCCTGGCACTTCGTTTCTCTTTTTTAAAAACATTTTTTGAAAACCAAGTCTCTCTGTGTGTTCCAGGCTGGCCTTGATCTCCCCATTCTCCTGTCTCAGTCTCTCTAGTGCTGGGATCATTGGTATGAGTCACTATACTCAGCTCTCAATAGGCTCTACTGTACTGCTCAAACGTGCATTCCCAAATATCATGCCCATCCACATATCTCAACTGTCTTTAACTCCATCCGTGAGAGTCATCTTTATTATTATCAAGTTAATCACAAAGCCAAATCACACTAGAAAAAATCCATTTCTGATACATAGCATATTAGTCAGCAGAGCACCAACTACATAAAATACAGATGACTCAGGACTTGCAGCAGCCACCGTGGATGGCTGTTGTCATTTTGTGCTAGCTGCTATCATTGAGGGTATAGGTGGTAAAGCTGGGCATGGTGGCATATTCTTATAATCCCAGACTCAAGAGATTGAGGCAAGAGGATTGAGACTTTGAGGCCATCCCTCCCTGGCTGCACAGTACATTCAGAGTCATCCTGGACTACGTACTGAGAGTTTGTTTTTAAACAAACAACAACAAAACAATAACAACACAACAGTAAAATAGCGTGTGTCGTGATTTAGAACTTAGATGTTCCCCTGAAGCTCATGTGTGGAAGCGTGGTATCCAATGTAGCAGTGCTCGTGGGCGGGACCTTTGGATTGGTAGAAGCCTTAGGAGGTGGGACCTATTTGGATAAAGTAGGTCACTGGAGATTGACTATAAAGGATATGTTTTTGCCCCGATCCTTTTTATTCTCCCCACTGTGATATTCTGCCGCACCCCAGGAATAACAATGGGGCCAAGATACCACGGAATGAGACCATGCAGCAAGTAAAGCTTTCTTCTTTTAAGTGGTTTGTCTGCAGCATTTTATCACAGTGACAGAAAGGTGGCTAACAGGGAAACCCGGCACTGAGAAGCGGGGTTGCTGTGACTGCACCTGACCCACTCGGAAGCTGTGAGAATGAGTACGCAGAAGAGTTAGAAAAGTTTGGAGCAGCAAAGTAGAAAACGTAACAGCCTTAAGCAAAGCTTAGTGGGCAGTTCTAGTGGATTTGAGAAGACCAGACGCTGGCAAGAACACAGGCAACACAGGCCGGGCCAGTGAAGCTTCAGAGAGAAATGAAGACCATGGGAAGTGAACTGGAGGCCATTCATATTCCGGCAAAGATCTTGTCCTGATTAGAGTTTCTATCGCTTGTGATAAAACACGGTGATCAAAGGCTATTTGGGGAGGAAAGGGTTTATTTGGTTCACATGTCCATTGAGGGAAGCTAAGGCAGGAACCTGTTGGTGGGAACTGAAGCAGAGGCCATGGACAAACACTGCTAACTGGCTTGCTCCCCCTGGCTTGCTTAGTTTGCTTTCTTATACACCTCAGGACCACCTTCCTAAGGGTGGCACTGCCCACAGGGGACTGGGCCCTTCCACATCAGTCATTGATCAAGAAGATGCTCCATAGACTTGCCTATAACCAATCTTATGGAGGTATTTCTTTCAATTAAAATTCTTTCTTCCCAGATATGTCTAGGTCTGTTTCAAGTTGATAAAAATCAGCCAGCACAGAACTTGTTTGCATTGTGTCCATTCCCTTGAGAGTGTGCAAGGTCAAGTTTAAAAGTGAAGGTCTACTGTTAGAGCCCATTCAGGCTTTACCCAGCAGGTCTGCATAAAGAGGATAAATGGATCACAGGCCCGAGTTCCAGGTATCTAAGATGGTCTGCACTTGGCTGTGCTGGGGGGGTCTTTTGCTCCACCTCTTGGCGTTCCTTTGAATACCATAGGGCAGAGACAGTTGGGCCCAATGGATTAGGATCCAGGCCCTCTCAAGGCTATCCTGTATTTTCTATCTTTTTTTCTCCCCTCTATCCTTCTATCTATATTTCTTGCTGCTTCTATTCAAGAGAATTCTGGGGAAATGTGGGGGTGGGGATATCCCCCCACAGATGGCACCAGTGAACAGGAACTAAGACAAAAAGAAAAAGAATATGTGTGTGTGTGTGTGTGTGTGTGTGTGTGTGTGTGTGTGTGTGTATCCAGAGTACTTGGAGAAAGTAGAAGTTTAGGCCTTGACAGCAGATAGACTGGCCTAGTTTTTTAGTGAAAAAACTTAAATGAGGCAGGGGGTTCTATCCTTGGGAGAAAAAAAAAGGGACTAGAAGGCTGTCCAAATATAAGGCTGCAGCGAAGAATCGTCTCTATCAAGATTTCTCTCTTTCTGTCTCTCTTAATTTCTATTTATGAAAAATAAGGAAAGTAGGAAATAGAAATATAGTGTAGGAAAAACTTAGAAGAGTAAGGTAGAGTAGAATGAAGGGAAATAGCATAAAGAAAACTTAGACTATGTTAAACTACAAGACAGAGAAACTAGGTCTTTAATTTTCTAACTATGGGGCTATGAACACAAAATCTTGGGGAAGAATCAGAGGAGATATCTATCAAAGAAGAGCTTAATGGGAGGAAGATTCCCATGGGAAGCTTTTGGTCCCAAGCAGCAGGATAAGAATTGTCCCTGAGGCAGACTTGGGAAACAAAACCCTCTGTTCCGCCAGCGGTGCCTGAGAGCACTTTTACAGCAGAATACCAACAGAGTTAGTTTCCTCTTGGTCACTGAAGCCAAAGTTTAGAGAACAGAAGCCTTGGGAAAACTTGGTGGTCTCTCTCTCAAAAGCTAAAGGCTTTCTTGGAAAAACTTAATCTCTCTTAAAAACTAGAAGCCTTTCAAAATTTTCTCTCTCAGATTCTCTTTCTGTAAGTGCAAAAATAAGAATCATCTGGAGATATTAGTATGGGAAATCACCTGTGATTTACTCTAAGGGAAAACAACAACAAACCTCTTAGAATAGGGCAAAACCTCTCTGCTAAGTTCTGTCTTTCTCTCAAGCCAGGAAAAACAGCAGCCAGAAGTTGCTCTGCACTAGAACCTAGCCATAGACATGGAGAAGTACAGGCAGAGGAAGCAGTAAAGCTGAGCTCCATTTGCAGCTGCAGGGTCAGGGACACTATCTGGGGGAGGAGCAGGGCCAGGAGAGGACGGAGAACTATCCAGGAGAAAAGCTCTCTTTTCTATCAGGGAAAACACCTTTCTGAAAAGCTTTGTTTCAAGCACTGAAGGGTTTTTGCCTCCAGTAATAAGCCATAGTCTGAAATGGATGCAAACTGCTCGGAAACAAGTTCAGGTGAAAGATCTAATTGGAGCAGTGCACTTGTTAAGTGGTGGCGCAGGTGTCCTAATGCAAGCTTAAGGAAAACAAAAACCTCCCTTGACAAAAAAGCAGAAGCTTGATTTCAGTATAAACACAAACCACACAGACCCTGTAAACAGAAACAGGAAGTTTGCTGATGTAATTGAAAGGCATGATGGGGAATGTATCTTTTGGAAAAAATAGCTTGGGAAATGTAGTAATAGCATGACACTATAAAGAAGGGCTTTCTGGGAAAGGTCGTTTTTCCACTAAAGATGGTGATACTGCCTGGAAAAGCTGTTGTTTTTTTCTTTTGTTTTGTTTTGTTTTGTTCAGCTTGAAATGAAGTTTCTTTCCTAAACATTGCTAGAAAGCTTAGATTTACTTCCCAAAAATCAGAGTGAGAGCAAACAAACAGCTTGCCTCACAGGAGATAATTAAAATGAAAAAAGTTTATGAGATTGAGTTGTGTTTAAGATTCCAGAGAAACATCGATACCATTTTAAAACCCTCATAGCAAACTTAAAAAACAGCTTTTAAAAAGTTAAGAAGGAGGAAAATTGTCTGAGGGTTTGTCAAATGTCAGCTCCAAGGAAACCGTGAAAGGATGTGGGGCTCGGAGCTGCGCCGCTCTGGCTGCTGCACAGGCTGCCTTGAGAAAGTGCCTTGTAGTGCCTGATAGCTGTGCGGGGTTTTAATGGCAGTTGGATAACAAAGAACTCCACTAAGGGCAGTGGAGCCACTTAGAAACACATTATGTCACTTAGAAGGTTTTTCTTTTCACTCTCTTTTTGGGTTTAATAACTAACAGTTTACTTTTATTTCTATTTCCTAAGTGAAGTCCAAAGAAAATTACTCTCTGTCTTATTGGAAGATGATGTAACATCTCTTCTAAATGTTAAGAAATCTTTATTTTTATTTTTTTATTTTATAATTTAATTTAATTTTACATATCAGCCATGGATTCCCCTGTCCTCCCCCCCTCCCACCCCCCCCCCCCCCCCGTCTCCCCCCCAGCCCACCCCCCATTCCCATCTCCTCCAGGGCAAAGACTCCCCTGGGGATTCAGCTCAACCTGGTAGATTCAATCCAGACAGGTCCAGTCCCCTCCTCCCAGGCTAAGCAAAGTGTCCCTGCATAAGCCCCAGGTTCCAAACAGCCAGCTCATGCACTGAGGACAGGTCCCCGTCCCACTGCCTGGGGGCCTCCCAAACAGTTCAAGCTGATCAACTGTCTCACTTATCCAGAGGGCCTGATCCAGTTGGGGGCTCCTCAGCTATTGGTTCATAGTTCATGTGTTTCTATTAGTTAGGCTATTTGTCCCTGTGCTTTTTCCAACCTTGGTTTCAATGATTCTTGCTCATACAAACCCTCCTCTTTCTTGCCAAATGGACTCCTGGAGCTCCACCTGGGGCCTGGCCATGGACTCAGCAGAGAAAAACCATGACATCATGAGGTTTGCAGGCAAATGGAAGGATCTAGAAAAAATCATCCTGAGTGAGATAACCCAGACTCAGAAAGACAAACATGGTAAGTACTCACTCATAGGAGGATACTAGATGTAAAGCAGGGATGACTGGACTGCTACTCACAACTCCGGGAAGGCTACCTAGAGAGCAGGACCCCGGGAAAGACACAGGGATCGCCCAATGACAGAGAAATGGATGGGATCTACATGGACAACCTGGACGTGAGTGGGGGTAATGGAGGGCAAGGTTTGAGGGGAAGAGAGCTTAGGGGAGCGGGAGATCCCAGCTGGATCAAGAACAGAGGGGGAGAACAAGGAATAAGAGACCATGATAAATGAAGACCACATGAGAATAGGAAGGAGCAAAGTGCTAGAGAGGTCCCCAGAAATCCACAAAGATACCTCCACAATAGACTACTGGCAATGGTCAAGAGACAGCCCGAACTGACCTACTCTGGTGATGGGATGGCCAAACACCCTAACTGTCATGCTAGAAATCTCATCCAATGACTGAGGGAACCGGATGCTAAGAAATCTTTTAAAACACTCTTCAAGGTGTTAAAAAATCTTTTAGGTGTTTGCTAAGTTAGGTAATTGCCAATGGTAGCCCTATAGAGAGTTTACTTAATAGTCCTTATGAATATAAGTTTATAAAATAGATCTCTAGAGTTAGTTTATGAATATAAGAAGTATATTTGCTAAGGTGGTCCTATAGAATTTCTTTAAGAATATAAGAAGTATATTTACTAAGGTAGTCCTATAGAATTTCTTTAAGACTATAAGCTTGTCTGAATATGAGAAGTATATTTGCTAAGGTAATCCTATAGAATTTCTTTAAGAATGTAAGTTTGTTAGAAGTATAAATAAGTGAATGTAAAGACATGTAGTAAATGGCCATGCTAGTTGTAAATGTAAGTTTAAATAAGAAGTGTAAATAAAGTAAATCATAAAAATGTAGGTTTATATATTTAGAGTAGAATAAGCTTTAGGCATAAAGATATTATGTAGGCTTAAGTAAGATTTAGCTATAATAAGGTAGGATATAGGCTTTAGATCTAGGGTTATGGTGAAGGTTTAATAGAGGGATTATAATAAAAAAATTAGAATAGAATAGAAAACTGGAATGTAGAAAACAGCATCCATAGAAGACTGCAAACTTGGCAGTTCCAAAAGCCACCAATAATAACAAAAATCAGCTTCAGAGACTATCAGCTTCAGAAAGTAGCAGCTAGCATGAGCTGCTGAGACCCATGGAACATCAACACAGTGCAGGTGGTAGATGCAGGAAGGTCTGCAAGCTTTCTACCAAAAGGAAGCTGCGGTGAGGAGCAGACACACTAAGCTATGAGAAAGGCAAATAAATGGTGGGCAGCAGCTTGGAAAGCCCAGCAGAGATGACATGCCAAGAGAAAGGTGAATGGCAAGCAATGGTGTGCAGCGAAGACTTCGGATCCCAGCTGCCAAAGCAGGTCTGTTTCCTGGAGCGCTGGCAACCAGAGCCTACAAATGCCACAGGAGAGGTGGAAAGCCAAGCAAGTGACTTGGCAGAGGCACCATGGCGGAGGCCGAGGGCAGAGAAGTGGTGTCAGTGCCAGGTGAGCAGCTGAGACACATGGAAGCCCAACAAGCTGTGGAGGTGAGAACTGTGCTCCAGGCTGAACAGCCAAACAGGGCCTCTGTAGGAGCTGCTGAGATGCAGCCAAGCTCCCAGCAGCAAGGTGTGGCTGGATCCATAGAGTTGCCCTAGGGCTACATTCTGCAGGTATATATGCAGGACAGCATAGGGAGGATCCCGGGGACCGGAGGTGGGGGGGGTGGGGCTGTGCACTGGATTGATGATGAAGCAGGTAATGGGAACCTCTCAGAGCCATGGTTGCTGTGGGAGGGCCACAGTTCAGCTCGTAGCAGCTGAAGAAGCCTTGAGCCCATGTGGCTATGAGGTAACTGAAAGCTCTCTAGCCTGGTCTGGGAGCAGCCCACTTATGGGAGGCACCAAGAGACTAGAACTGTAAAAATTGTAAAAGCCTGAATGAAAGTTTCAGAGAAGCTTGCTTGAACTGAAAAAAAAAAAGTTTTGGTTATGGGACTCCTCATATTTAGAACTGTTTGCTTCAGAGTCATTACAACTCTGACAGCTATACAAAGACTTAAGGGCAGCTGACAAGCCAGGCCCTGATTTGGAGCACTGAGAGGAACTTTTAGGAACGGTACCAGAACTTTTTTTTAACTTTTGAACTTAAGAAATGAAATGGACAGTAGTGATTTCATTGCAATGCAACATATATATAGACACTGATGATTTATGGAACTGTTTATGTAAAAATGGAACTGCTTAAAAATGCAACTGTTTAAATAAAGAAGATTGGGTTTTTTCTAATTATGTTTGAGAGTTAGTTTAAAAAATTATAAAGAAAAGAGAGAATTATGAGTGATTAAGGTTGAATGTACATTTGTAGGAATTATAATTGTGTATAGTAATGTTTATATTAGTGTTACTATGTTAACCTATTGATATTGATGCACCATGGTTTGGTGAAGTTAAGAAAGTATTGAAATTTGATGTGAATACATCAGAAGTTTATCCTATGCTTTGTTAGCAAGAAATTCAAATGGTTCTATTAAGAGTTTGCTTTAAGTTGTAAGATTGAGAGAATTGTAACTATGTATAGCAATATTTATGTCAGAATTATGTTAACCTGTTAATGTTAATGATGAAGCTAAGGAAGTCTTTAAGTTTGATGCAGTTGCATCAAGAGTTTTTGATTTAGAAAGGGCTTGATGCAGCTAAGACTGCTGTAGTCACCTTAGACCCATTCCAAAAAAGAAATGTCATCTTTATCATCTTTTACTCCTATACTGGGAGGTGTTACAGCTATGGAGATTGCTGTGAGCTCTTAATGGGGAATTGTATTTTATATTTTAAGAAGAAGGGACCTGTTGGAGCCCACTTAGGCTTTACCCAAAAGGTCTGCATAAAGAGGATGATTGGACTATGGGCCCAAGTATCAGGTATCTGAGATGGTCTGCACTTGACTGTGCTGGGGGGGGGGAGGCCTTTTGCTCCACCCTTTGGCATTCCTTTAAAAACTCTAGGGCAGAGACAGTCAGGGCCCGATGGATTAGGATCCAGGTCCTCTCAAGGCTATCCTGTGTTTTCTATCTTTTTATCTCTCCTCTATCCTTCTACCTAATATTTCCTGCTGCTTCTGCTCAAGAGTACTCTGGAGAAATGTGGGAGTGGGATTGCCCCCCTCCCCACAGTCTACTTCATTTGGTGGAGAAAATCTCAAGCAGAATAACATTTGCGCTATGACATGAGCACCACTGGATGCTTTTACTCAATTTACAATGGGAATCTGAAACAAAAACCAAAATGGAAAGATTTGAAAATTTTGCCCAGAGAAGCAATGCATGTAAAATTAGGACCAAAGTGGATGTAGTAGTGAAAGCGATTAATGTCATTAAAAAGACTACTCAGGTGGTAGAGTGTTTGTTGAGTATGCATGAGGCCCTGGGTTTGATCCCCAACACTACATAAATCAGGCATAATAACACACGCCTGAAACCCTAGCACTCTGGAAGTAAAGGCAGGAAATTCGAGATTATAGTTCAAGGTCATACTCAGCTATATAATGAGTTTGAGGCCAGCCTGGGCAAAACAAGACACAGTAGACTTAAGAACATCAGCAGGACTTTACCACTGCGGCCTCAAAGCATGAAGGTCTAAATCGTTCATTTGCATTCTGCTCCCATGGGACCACTAAGGAAGTTGTTTCCCTGGAATTTGCTCCACCACATTCAGACATTCATAAGTTACTGTAGTCATAATCTAAAGAGTAGTCCAGATGCTGCTCCTACTGGTGACAGACCTTGATGTCATCCATGTGATGTTGACTTTGCAGGCTTCCACAACACAAGACATGTAGGGCCACAGAGGCATCCCAATATTTCAAAAGAAAGCCTGGGAGGCCAATCACTGTGCAGCAAGATCAGAGTCCCTGCAAGGAGCCACCCAGAAGATAATACCTGAAACAATGCAAGTGAAACCAAAGCTAAAATGGAGACCCTGGGAAAGTGGACATGCCAGGACCATATAAGGTCTGCTGAGAAATGCTACAGGTAACAAGGACAGTTATCTGTGGCCAAAAGAGTGATCATATAAGCTTCAGCCATCAAGGCTACATGGGTGGGACTACCCAGGCCTGTAGAAACTCCGTGTGTCCCACCAGGGGACACAGCTCCATGACTTAGTGCTTGTTTTAGGGTGTCAGTCTCAGCTTGGTTGGTTTTTCCTTGCTATCTTCCTGGAATTTACTATATACCATCTATGTCTTGGAAACATGCAACTTGGTTTTTGGTGTTGAATTTTCTGTGAGTCTCACACTAAGCTTTGGACATGGACTTTGATGCTATGCTGAAACTCTTAAGACACTGGGAATTTTTGGAGATGACTGGACAAATTTGGTGTTCTGAGACAGCTAAGAGCCTTTGGGGATTGGGTGGAATACTTTGGTTTGAATCTTAGGTATCTCACAAAAATTGATGGACTGAAGTCTTGGATCCCAGTGCAGTAGTGTTGAGATATAGGTCTTCAGGGAGGTGATTGTATCTAGTAGTCCACTTAAGAATTCATAACTTAGTAGGCTTTTTTGGATAATGGAATTGTTGTGGTCAGAGCTTGGACCCTGGCAGCCCTAACAACCTAGTCACAGGTATCTGTCCTCAATAACACAATTAAAGACACAAACAATAGTGAAAACAGAAAGAGACCAGTCAAGAAGAAGAACAAAGAGGCCCATGACATGCCCAGCCCCAGCTCCTCCGTGTTCCTAACATGAGGTTTTAGTTTAAATAGACGGTTCAAGACTTGCACAGCTAAGCAGTCCTGATCAAAGTGTAGCCCCATCTGCCATTGTCTCAGCTGCAGCCTCTCCTTCCAGGTGATGTGACAAGTTGTCAAAACAGTGTGAAATCTTTCTGGGAGGCAAACTCCCCTCTCTTTAGGGTCAGGCTCCATGCCTTTTCCTTCTTGCAGTGTGAGATTCTTGGGGAATTTCTAATGTCTTGGGATCTGTTGTTTCAATAGTTCAAGAGCCAAAGGGAGAGGCACAAGTGTCTCTAGAATATCTTAATTCCTTCCATAACTGTTACAATGCTGGAAACCTTAGAAGGTAGAGCCTACGTGGAGGAAGTGGGTCATTGAGAATGTGCATTTTATCCCCAACAACATCCCCCAATGCCGTGATGATTTCAGCTTTTCTTGACCATATGTAGTTCCTGGTCCTTGGGGACAAACCACAATGTGCTGAAACCTGTGAATTCATAACCCAAAATATACCTTTGCTGGATATTTAGTCATAATCACAGAAATCTGACCAACACACCTTATCTTTATGAGAAGGAAAGTCACAAATGGGAAAGGTTTATAACATGTGCAGATATAAAGGAGTATAATACAAAGACTTGTATAAACCAATAAGAAACAGAATACTAATCCTATAGAAAAGAGTTCAAAGAGATGACAATTCATGAGAAGATACAAAATGTGGTTTTCGGCCACATTGTTTGTAATAGCCCCAAATTGAGAGCACCTAAGCCTTCATTAGTAGAATGAAGTGTGATATGCTCATATACAAGGCTAACATAGAGCTGTCACGGAGTCAGCAGAAATGATTCACAAAGCACATTATGCACAAAACGTAAGCTACATAAGAAAACACACTCAAAGGACAGACAGATTCTATAACCCAGAGTGATGCACATGGCCCATGGCTCACAGTGGTTCAGTATACAATGCTTTGGCTTCACAATAGTGCAAACGCAGCATACATTTAAGAAAACCACACACCAACAGCTGGGCCTGGCAGGATATGCTCATACCTCAGCACTCAGAAGGCTGAGGCAGAATAATAGTAATACTTCAAACTGCAAACACGCGTCTTTTCTCAGGCTAGAGACTTTAGTGCTGTAGTTAGGCAGTCATGCTGCAAAGCCACATGACCATGAGGCTGAACGGAGCCCATAGGACACTGTGTGGCCAGAATGCTTTGCATCCAGATGTTCAACACATTATTATAAAACAAGCTTGTGTTCAATGCTTTCACTCAGCTGATGTAAGTGTTCTGAGCATATTTTGATAAACGAGATTAAGCTATCCTATTTGTTAGGTTAAATCCATTAAAGGCACTTTCAACTTGTGGCATTTTTAACCTATGGAGGGTTTACTGAATGCTCACCATTGTAAGTTAAAGAGCATGATGCCACACAATGTTTGAAGAGACATGTAATATAATACACAAGAGGATTGCAGAGTTGGCTCAGTGGTTAGAGAACTTGCTGCTCTTCCAAAGGACCCCAGTTCGGTTCCCAGCACCCACATTAGGCACTTACAACTGCCTATAACTCCAGTTTCCAAGGAATCTGACACCTTCCTCTGGCTTCCATGGGCCACACACTTGGCAAATACTCACAGACACACAGGTACATAAATAAAAATAGAATAAAATAATTTTTTAAATGCATGGAAGTAAAAACTACCCAGCTTAGGGTACCACTTACCTCTATAAGAAGAACGAATCAGGAACAGGTCTGCAAGAGGGCTTCAGCTTTAGGCTGGGGATGGGGCTCAGTGGCAGAGTACATTCATGACCTGAGGTTCCATCCAGCATAGCAAGAAGAAAAAGAAGAGCTCTAGTGTTTAGATTGGAAGGCTATATTAGTTGTGTGTTACATTTATTCATTCTTCTGTAGCTGGAGATTTCTCCAGTCCCGCTGGGGCCCCACAGCCACTCAGACCCAAGAAAACACACAGAGACGTATATTACTTACAAACTTACTGTATGGCTGTTTCTTTTTAGGGGGTGGGGGATTTGAGACAGAATTTCTTTGTGTAACAGCCCTGGCTGTCCTGGAACTCTCTGTAGACCAGGCTGGCCTCAAACTCAGAGACTGCCTGCCTCTGCCTCTCAAATGCTGGGACTAAAGTCATGTGTCACCACACCCAGCTCATTCTTAAAAAACAAACAAAACATGACCTCTCTATGCTGCCAGGCTGAGCATAAACTCATGGTCCCCCTGTCTCAGCCCCTTATATGTAGGGATTACAGGTATGCACCACCACACCTGGCTGTTTTAGTCTTCATATTTTTGTACTTATTAAATATGATAAAAAACCAAGCTTAAAAATAAAATAAACATCATACATTAACCTGTAGTTTGCAGTTTTCCTCTGAGGTTAGGTTCTTGTTGTTGGATAACAAATTGCCCAAAGTTAGTGCTACATTGATTTATCATCTTGTAACTGCGGTCCCGTGACGGAGCAATTAGGTTCACAAACCTGCTGCACACATTTATGTATTTTAATTAAAAAATGTATTTAATTTTTTTATCTATAAATTGTTTTGCCTGCATGTATGTCTGTGCACCATGAGCATGCCTGGTACCCACATAGGCCAGAATAGGGTGGATTGCTGTGGAACAATCTTTTTCTACACTATGAATATGTATTACTCTCATTTGCTAATGAAAAGCTGATTAGCCAATAGCTGGGCAGGAAGAGATTGAGCTTGAGAGCCAGACTAGAATTTTGGGAAGAGGAAGGGTGGAGTCAGAGAGTCGGACAAACACAGAGAAGCAAGATGAGAATGCCATACTGAGAAACGGTACCAAGTCACGTGGCTAAACATAGATAAGAATTATGGGTTAATTTAAGTGTAAGAGTTAGCTAGTAACAAGTCTGAGCTATCAACCAGGCATTTATATTCATATTCAGCCTCTGAGTCGGTTACTTGGGACTGGGCAGTCAGGACAAGAAACATCCGTTTACAGTGGATCCTTGAACTGGAGTTACAGGTGGTTGTGAGCCACCATGTAGGTGCTGGAAATTAGATCCCAATCCTCTGGAAAAGTATCCAGTGCTCTTAACCAATCAACCATGTCCCCAGCCCCAAGTTTTCTGTATTTCAGAATAAATTAAGAAACAAATTGAAAAAGGAAAATGAACTTATTTACAGTTTGGCCAAACAATAGACAAAGACTCCTGGTCTCCCCTGCCTTTCTTACAATTTTAGAGTGAAGACTAAACAAAAAATAGACGCATACTCACACTAACTCAGCTGTGAGGTCTGCCTCAGGATTCTGTGGACTCTCCTCTCCCCCGCCTAGCCCAGGAGCTTTAACTCTTACCAGCATGGGTTTCCTGGAGAAATTTTATTCTTTGGGGTCAACTGTCTCAATAGTTTGAATGTTGAAGGAGAGGTAACAAATATCTCTCCTTAGAATGCGGTTTCTATGGCCAGGGGTCAACACAGGCTCACAGGGACGGTCCCTTCATCCTCAAAGCTGGCCACATAGCATTTTCAGATCTGTCTCTGGTCTGTTTCCATCATCACATGTCTGAATCTGACCCTCCCCCTTCCCCTCATAAGGACCCTTTTGATGACATGGAGTTTGCCCACAAAATCCAGCACAACCTCCTCACATCTCAGAATCCATAACTAGTCACATTTAAATCCTCCTTTGTGTGTAACACGGAGTAACCTGCAGGTCTGAGGGTCAGGACCACGGACATCTCCGAGGTGTTTTTCTGCTTGCTACAGATGCTGAAGTGTTTGGCGGGTCTTAATGCTGTGACTCTTATAGCTCGGGGAAAAGCCCTGTGCAGCTGAGCTCTGAATCGGGTCTCCACCCTGGGGAGACCATGATGGTCATAGACCAGCCAAAGGGTGAACGCTAGTGGTGGAGGCTCACAGCTGGAAACCCCCATCTGGAGACCTGCTTTGGAACCATGAAAGGAAGTGACTAAACGGATAGCTGAGACCTTCCTCAGAGCAGCCAGGCTCGGTTGTGAATACAAATCTAACCCTGGCCCTCTGCCGTGTAAAGCCCCTTCACAACTCCCCCAGGCTTTAGAAAAGGGAACACAGAAAGTCCTGAAGTGGTCCTAGAAGAAGGGATTTTTGACCTCAGCCCTGATGACACTCTGGGCCAGCTCATTCTTTGTGGCCAAGGGCTGTCCTGTGCGTTGCCGGGAGTTTCACAGCTTCCTTAGAGGGACCCTCCCTCACATGACCCTCATGTGACCCTCCATCACATGACAATCTGCCAAACATCCCTAGAGGACAGAAGTGTACTCAACTAAGATTCTCTGTTCTGGGAGAGCTTTCAGGACTTGGTTTGACCACTGTCCCATCCTGTGCCCTCTTCTTCAGCTACCTGAGGGGTGAATGATGAGGCATGGCTCAGCAGAACACACTGTCCCTCCACCTCAAGGTTTCTGCATCATTTCTTCCTCTCCACCTCTTGTCACCCAGAATTGGTTTCCTTGTGTGTGAGTGAATGTTTCCTGTTTACCCCTTGTTCTGCCCCCCTGCCCTCCAAGGCTGGCCGCTGTGTGCTGCTGCAGCCTGACTGACCCTCCATACACCCCTCTTCGTAACTGCCTGCCTCACAGGCTGTCACTTCTTAGGAGCAGGACTGTGGCTCTTGGTTCTCCCATAGTCTCTAGTGATGCACGATGGGTAGACACTGTTGCCCAATCTACTGCTGCACTACCTCAGACAACCAAGACGGGAATCAGGGTATGAAGCACAGCAAATGAGTCCTTAAGGAACAAGATGATTAAGTGTCTACTCGAATCTTGATAATGTTGGTTGGCCCTATTACAGCTAACAGGTAACGAGTATGATCTGAAGAAGCCTTCTTCTGAGAGTGGTGAGCACAGGGTTCTTGCATACCAGGAATCTTTTCCCACAAGACTCCTGTCAAATTATGCCCTCCCATGGAACAGTCAACACCATGAACTTGGTACCTACCAATGATTCTCTGGGACAAGAAGCAGCTCAGCAGGGAGAAGGCTGTCCCTGGCTGCCCAGGCAAAGCAGAGCAATCACAGAACTCCCAGTCAGAGGTGATGTCCAGATCCTGGGAAGTCCCCTGCTGCCTACTCAACCTGGGCTGGTGAAATGCAAGCAACACAAAGACCTTGTGTCACAGAAACTAGTTGCAGCCTCAGCAATGCTCCTTGGGTGAACCCAGTAAAAACAAAACAAACAAACAAACCCCAACTCTAAAATGAGTCTTCTGGACGACTGAAACAGAGCCCACCTCTGGGCGGGGTTGCCAGAATTTCCCAGGACATGAAGTCGGTTCTCCAGCTTCCCATGTCCCATGTGGGGGTTCATCAGGCTCCACTCCATTCCTCACAGGTCCCCAAATATAAAACCCTGCATCCCACTAAGGTATCAGTCTCTGAGTTGAGTTTCCTAACTTTGGTCAAGATACTGCCAAATATATAATTGTATTATTATTCATTTAATGTTCCCATAGATATGTATATGTGTATTTATCTTCATCTGTAACAAAAACAACCCTGACTACATAACTAACATGTTCATTGTAAAAAATAAAAATATTAAGCGACTCAAAAAATGATAAGAAAAAAAATCACCATTCCCACATCTCCTTACCCAAATCCACACATAATGTGACTTTTGCATACAAGGCAAATGAGTTAAAAAGGAAATATCCTGCTGGCATCATTGATAGTCAACTGTCCTGACTTGCCAGAATAGAAGGTAATCCCCTCATACAAGCACAATAGTTACACACAAGAGTTCTCCAAGGCTTCAGAGCCTGAGGTGAGAGTCCTTGGGCATTGAAGGGAGTGATGAGCAGTATTAAGGGGGAAGAGCACTTTACAGTTTTTATTTTCTCCCAGATGCATCTGCAAGGCCCGGTCAGTTGCAAGAATTAAATAGCTAAATTTTTCTGTATTATTCAATTTCATGTCTGTGAGAGGCCTAAACTTTCTGGGTGGCCCTAAGCACCTCTCACATTCTGTGAAGAAAGAAGGGGACAGAACCCGAAAGTGCCAGGCCCTGAGGGCTCCATCATGACAGCAGAGTGCTCCAGCCGCTTGCCCATCACGGGAGCCTTCCAATACTGGGAAGCCTCTCCCAGCACCACTAGGGCCCCAGGTCCCGTCTCTGGAGGCATCTCTCTGGCCTCTCGAGATAAATGCACTCTTTCTTCTAGAGTCAGCTGAAAGGAGATTCCAGCACCCTCCTCTTTCACAAAGACTGTGACAGAAACCCACATTCCTGGGCAGAAGACCAAAAGTTGCCTATGTGTTGGGGTTTATCTGGGGCAAAAAGAACCTTCCCATCATGGGTGGAGCTCAAGAAGAGGACAGCTCCAGCAGGGTGGGATAGAATTTAAATTTAGGAAGATACCCACGCTCAGTTGGCCATGAACTTGCACCCTTATTTGACAGCTGGTGCTTTGCTTGCCCCACCCTAATCCTGGCCCTGGGCAGCAGAACAAAGCCATGAACTGTTTAACACATGGTCCTGGGACAACTAGGTATCCATCTGGGAAAAGCACACACACACACACACACACACACACACACACACACACACACACAC
>CABHPR010144754.1:8383-44342 GCA_902168415.1 Peromyscus melanophrys | reverse complement strand
GCCGTGCCGCGCGCCCGACCTGAACCTCGCTCTTCCGATCTAAGCGGGGTTCAGGTTGGGACAACAACAAAACTACAAAACTACAAAAAGATGCCTAATTGCTGGCCAGAGGGGCACTGGTTAACACCGCATGACATAGCCATTCCCACCTGCGTGACGGGCAAAACTGGAAAAGTCTGACCCAGCCACGTGGAACCCTGAAGGATCAGCTCTCCCAGCTGCAGCCTGTGTTAAGTGAGAGTCCGGGAAGACAGCCAGGGGCTGCCTGCTCAGGGCAAGGCAGGGCAGCCAGCATGGTCCTTCTCAGTCCTTTGCAGGCATGCCCTTCCAGATCATCTTCTAAGGTCCAGCTCTGAACACGCCTTTCTGCCTTTTAAGAAAATGTGCCCGAATGTGTAGATGTCTGCTTGACTGTGTACCACATGTGTGCAGGTGCCGGCAGAGGCCAAAAGAGGGTGTTAGATCTCCTAGAACTGTAGTTACAGCAGTTATGAACTGCCTGGTGTGAGTGTGGGGAACAGAACCTGGGCCCTTTGTAAGAGCAACAGATACTAACTGCTGAGTTTGTCTGCAACCCCTTCCTGTCTTAGAGGCCATCCACAGATCTCTGTTCCCCACAGAGCAACTCTTTAACTGCTATCTTAGCCTTTCGTGATCTAAGCACAATGCATCCGGTATGCCCTCGTTCTGTATTCTTACTGCCTTTCCTATAAAATTAACAGTTCAGGCTAAAATATCTCTTTTAAGTCCTACCCACATAGGACATTAAATGGGAAGCATGGCTGAGGGATAACAGAATGGGATCTCTTTATGATACAGAAGAGCAGGAGGAGGCCCTGAGGGGCTGGTTGTTCCACTCAAAGCCACACCATGAGAGAGGATACAGCCGCTAGTGTCCCGACCCCTCCTCGCAGCTCCTGCCCCCACACATTTCTTCCTAGCTGAAATATCAGAAGCCTAACTACAGGGATGTGGGGAGTCCAACCCACCCAGCTCCCTTCACATCACCCTAATTGACACAGCCCAGGAATGACAGGCACCACTTGTCATGAAACAAAAATACCCCAGGATACTGGAGCCAGCGAGTCCGTCTGTGCTGTAGGTCTGCTGGTCCCAGCACACCATAGAGCCCTTGTGTTCACAGGTCTGCAGGGAGCAAGAGCTGTTTCTGTAATTGGGTTAGTCCTGTGGGGTTGCCCCATGTGTCAAAAGAAATTAGACAGAAAGGCACCACCACATGGACCACAGCTCAGGTGCAGGCTGGAGCCAGAAAGGAAGAAATGGTCATTAATGGCTCAGAATTCCTGTCTGTGCCCCTGACTGAAAGCACTCACGCTCCCGGCACAGCTCAAATGTCCCCTGTGAGCTGCAGGTTGGAGGTGGGAGTCTGGATGCAGTGCAGGGAAGGCCCCAGAAGCTTGCTGGGGTCTGCACTCACCTTGTTCAGGTCTCAGTTCCTAGCAGAGGAATGATCCTAAGCTGCACATTAAACAAACAAACACAGTGACAGGTCACAAGGCAGACAGAAAAACGGGAAAAGGTTTCTCCTGCGTTTTGAGCAGAAGCCCTTCAGTTTCATTTTGCACTGGACCCCACTAAGCAGAAAGCAGGCTCTCCCTGAGCCCAGCAGTTTCTGAACTAATGGGCAAGCTGGGAGCATCGTTCCCACAGGTGCCTATTAAAGCAGAACTGCTCTGGCTGAGGCCAGCATTCTTAGCTATTCCCAACCTCAGCAAGCCCAACACTCACCTATAAACATTACACATTATAAAGGCAAATCCGCAGAGCCCAGATCCAGAATCGGAGGCAGGTGGGGAGGTGCTCTAACATGCCCTGTGTCCCATGTGTCCCAACACTGCCATCTGCGGCCCACACTCCAAGAGCTACTGCCCCCCAAGAGGACACAGAGGCCTGGGCTGAGGCGCATCACAAAGTGGCACTCTCTCCTCACCCCTTGACTGGCTAAGCCACCTTGATGGTTCCACTCACTGCAGACACCATCATGCCCAGGTCTCCACACTCCACTAGCACCTCTCATGGCACCACAGTGTCCGTGGGGAGTTTGAGGAAGGATGGGGGGGGTGTTAGATAATGCTCTGAAAGTTTCCATAATTGTTCGCCGAGCAAACAAGCATCCTGAGAACTCAGAGCTCCAACTGCTCCTCTTCCCTATGGGAAGCAAGTAACCAGATCAGCTTTACCAGCGCTGAGCCTGCTTCCTTAACAGTTTCCACCTCCCGGTAAGTAGCAGGCATTCCCCTAGCCCAAATCTTTGCCCAGTCTGTGGTACCAGTGCCACTACATCCTGATTTTAACCAGAGACAACCCTTCTCTCTCAGTGTCCCAAATGCTAGCATTATGGACTTAAGCCACCACATCTGGCTAAGTTCCTATTCTTTGAGTCTCATTTTTCTCATTTGTAAAATCAGGATGTAGTGGCACTTGTACCACAGATTGGGAAGAGGTTTGGGGCAGGGGAATGCCTGCTACTTACTGAAGTGGAAACTTGAGGAAGCAGGCTCAGCTGGTGAAGTTGATCTGGTTCCTTGCCTCCCATAGGGTAGAGGAATCAGAGCTCTGAGTTCTTAGGATGCTTGTTTGCTCAGTGAACAATCATGGAAACCTTCAGATGTGTGAGGTCACCCCCCAGCCCAGCTCCCAAGGGCAGTGCTGCTCTCACTGGCAGAGAGTGCTTGCACCCCCCAGACCAGTGTCTGAGAGTATGGGGGGCGGGGTGTGGGCAGCGCTGGCAAGAAAGCTGGGGGAGGGGACCGGCAGAGGTGAGCAGGCAGTCTTTGGGGGTTCAGGATGAAGAATAGGTGAGAAGAGATGGGCAGTCCAGTCACAGGGGACAAGGCTACAGTCCTAGACTTCCAACAGTTCCATCACGTTAGCTACCCACTGCTGTGACACCATACTGTAAACTTAGGGCCCACACTTACCTCGGTTTCTGTGATCAGGAGTCTGGGCAGGGTCTGTAGTCTTTAGGTGCTCTCCAGGGCTACGATCTCATTGGAAGGCTCAACAGGGAAATGATCTGCTTCCCAGCTCATATAGCTGTTAGATTTTCTGTTAAATGGGGAGAGCTCGGGTCTTGGCTTCCTGTTCACCTGGCACTGCCTTCAGTCAGTTGTAATGCAGGCCTCTCCAACACGGCAACTTGTTTTCCCAGCTCAGGAAGGGTCTGCCGGCCAGAGACAAATCACTGTTTTGTATGTCCTAATCATAGAAATGGTATTCCACTACCTCTGCCTGCTTTCATTGATTACACACAACCCATGGGCTGTATACACACACAAGGGAAGACGATTTTTTTTTTTTTTTGAGACAGTTTCTCTGTGTGTAGCCCTGGCTGTCCTGGAACTCACTCTGTAGACCAGGCTGGCCTCGAACTCACAGAGATCCACCTGCCTCTGCCTCCCAAGTGCTGGGCTTAAAAGCATGCGCCACCACCACCTAGCCAAGGGAAGACAATTTCCAAGGACATAACCATCAGTGTCACTGGGGATCCTCTGAGAAGCTGCTGGCCACCGTCAGTTCATCAGCTTGAGTCACAGCTTTGGAATGTGTGACATGCCCTGTAGTGCCAGGGCAGACCTGCTTCTGTGCAGTACCTTGGCAACGCATGTCCCACAACCTCCTTTGACAATATCCACCTTGTTGCTTGGATTCTAACGGAGGAGGTGAGAAGGTGTGGCGTTAATGACACAGACACCGGGAGTCAGTTGACGGCAAATAACCAACTCATTTATTCAGTAACAGGGAAGGCCTTATGTACCCTCCTCCCAGCACCATCTGGGTGGTCGTCCCTCATTGGCTGGGCACAACCAAGAACTCTGACACTGATTAGGAACACTGACAGCGACTGTTGCTCGGTCCTCAGGCAGACTCGGCACTATCAGGAACTCTGACACCAACCAGGGACTCTGACAGTGACCAGGGACTCTGACAGCTCCTGTTGCTAGGCCCTCAGACAGACTCCAGGGTGGCTCTTAAGGAGTATGTTATACGCCTGCCTTGACAACTGGTCTAAGCCATTTCCTTGACCCTATGGGCCTGTCCTACTAAACCACCTCATACTCACACCTCTGGCCCCAACTTCTCTCCTTTATGTGTGGTCCCTTTGCAGGGATGCAGACTGGGGATAAGACATGGATGCCTGGGACCTGACCATAGACTCACAAAATCTTTGTTTGGACACTTCGTATACCAAAGTGTGGGTGCAAGGGTTGGCCAACGCATGGGTAGCTGCTGTGTTCAGTTGTCCTATGAAAAAGGGCCTCAGACATGTTAGTCTTGAGTAATCCCCAACATAGACTCATTCCTAAAGCAAGCTCAAGGATGAAAGGGATCAGAATTGGGGAGGGGCTAAGGAGGACATAGGCATGATTATCCCATCTTAGAAAACCTTGTCATTATGGGTCAGGATTCCCATGCTTGGGAGATCAATCTTAAATCTCAGCATTATGGTCCATAAGTCCTGGAAGGCCACAGTTAAGGCAACTGAGACACAACAAAAGAACATTGACTCCTTAGCTATGGTAGTCCTCCAAAGCCAAAGGCCACGGGTATCCTCACAGCAGCTGAAAGAGACAAAAGGGAAACATACTGTACATCAACTTATCAGGGATAGTAGAAGAAAATCGAGTCAAAAATTTAAAAATCCAAATTATTGACATACTCAAATAAAACTCTGGGATTCCTGAAAGTTGGCTATACTTCTTGTTCCCTAAGCCACACCCCTCCTCTGACTGATACCTTTTCTGAGTCTATCCTCCTCCTCCTTCAGGGCCTTTGCACTGGGCCTTGTGTTCCTAATTGTCTTGTTTGCTTTTTACACAACAGCCTTAACTCCATAATCTGGGTGACCACTCAAGACCAAGTAAAAACTACGTTCCTACTCCAAAAGCTTAGCCTTGCCTATGCCCCTCTAAGCCCTGAGGATATCTTCTGAGCTCCCTCACTGCTCCCCACCACACACACACACACACACACACACACACACACACACACACACACACACAGCAAAAAGTAGCTAAAGACAAGAACTGCCCCCCACATCTGTCCTCTGGGTTTGCAATGAAGGGTTAATGACCTAAAGCAAAGAGCCTCAGATAAGTCAATAACTCTTGACAAGGAAGTCAACATACTGATTGTGTTAGTCAGGGTTCTCTAGTGTAGCAGAACTTAGAGAATGAATCTCTCTATGTATAGAAAGGGAAAGTATTAGAATGACTTATAGGCTGGGATCCAGCTAGTCCAACAATGGCTGCCTATGGACAGAAGGTCCAAGAATCCAGTAGTTGTTCAGTCCATGAGGCTGGATGTCTCAGCTGGTCTTCAGCAGATGCTGGAATCCTGAGGAAGTAGGCTCTAACGCCAGTGAAGGAATGGACTTGCCAACGAGGCTAGAGCAAGCAGGCCAAGAGCAAAAGCTTCCTTCTTCCACGTCCTTATATAGGCTTCCAGCAGGAGGTGTGGCCAGATTAGAGGTGGGTTTTCCTAGCTCAATAGATCTGGATTGGATTAAAGGTGTGTGTTCTCACCTCAAAGGATTAGAAGTAGATCTTCCCACTTCAAATTAAGCAGAAATTCCTCATAGATGCACCCTCCATTTTGGGGTTTTAGTTAATTCCAGACATAGTCAAGTTGACAACCAAGAATAGCCATCACACTGAGGAACATCAGTGAGCAGTTACTGACCTGAGACTGCAGGAACTAAATCTTTCTAGCCCCCAAATTCCCTTTTCTGCCCTATAAACCTCTTGAACCCACTGTGTCTTTGCAGAGTCTCATTGCTGGGAGAGAGCACTGCCCTTCACTGTTCTGATAAAAGACAATCTGCTCTGAGGTCAGTCTTCTGTTTCACTTTTCCATCACCTCAGCCAGTCCTGATCTAACGAAATTAACTTATAAAAAGACTAGATTCATAGGGTCAGAGGGAGAGAGATGAGGAAAACGCAGTGATATGCACAGTAGTACATGCCTGTAATCCTGGCATTTGGGAGTTACAGGCAGGTGGACAGATGGAAGTTCAAGGCCAGCCTATACTCCACAGTGAGCTCCTAACCCAGTCTCAACAAAACAAAACCAAATAAGCATACAAACAGCCACAGTTTCTTCCTCAGTCAGCACCAGAGCCCTGGCAGGCCCTCCTGTCTTCACAGAAGTGATTTATAGACAAGGCAATACGATAGCTCCTGGTTCTCTTCCCGGTTCCAGGGCGGTGGCTCAGTGCGCACGCCTGTCTGCACTTAGCGTGCCTTGGAGGTGGTTCCACACACTTACACACAGGTGGTTCAATGGAAAACATGACTAAACTTTAGACGACCTGCACTGCACTCCATGTAAGGCATTTGCCAGAATGGGCGAAGCCCTGGCTTCAGTGCCCAGTACCTCCAAACAAACAAACAAAACAACAACATGGACCACCACTACAAGACAACCCCAAAACCCTGGCTGCCCCCACCTCTATCCCAGACTGACTAACAAGAACCTCGAGAGTGGGCGCCAGGCATTGGGACTTTTTTTTAAAGCTCTTGAAGGTGACTCCAAGGTTGTAAATTACTATTATAAAACTAGCTTTTAAGCCAGGCACAGGAGCACCTGCTGCTCAAATCCCAGCACTTAGGAGGCTGAGGCAGGAGCCTCCCAAGCTTCACGACTGTCTGAAAGAACCTTTCAAAAGCAAGCAAAAGAAAAAGAGGAACTCCAACACTCCCGTCACTGCAGTAGAAAGTTAGGAGGAATGGCGGCCTGGTTTTCCAGTCTGGAAGACTTTCTCAGGACACAGAACTTCCATACTGCAGGCAGGCAAGTCCCAGGGAAATTTGGGTGACCGGCTTACTCCACAGAAAAAAAAATGTCAGGCTCTTTACAAAAAAGTAGCTGTGAGAGGATATGATTGATGTACATTGCATACCAGCATGAAAATTTCAAAGAATCCAAAAACTAACTTAAAAAAAAGATTAAGGGAGCTGCCATTAATTACTGAATTAATATTAAGGCTGTAGAAAGAGGAGGTATAGCAGTAGTACGCCTGCTTAGCATGCAGGAGGCCAGGGGTTCAATTCCAGTGGTTGAGGTCCATGCAGGATATTTCCAGATTCATGGCCTCCTATGAATAAGGGCTCATGCAGATTTCCAGAAAAGGCAGAACAACATTATTCAGAGAGGCAGTAGTACACGTTATAGAGGGCAGTACTCCCAAGACAGCAGTGGCCACAGGGGTGGAGGCACCCAAGGGCTTCAGGCCACACAGCAGGGTCTCTGCATGGGGCTGCATGGGGCGAGCTAAAGGAAGGGGAGTCTGGTTACTAAGGCACAACTCTCTATTTGACTGACAGATTAGGTCATGTATTCACTTCCACCGTGCCTGTCCCGTTCCACAATGCATCTGGTTTTCCTTATATGCATGCCCAATTATGCTTCAGCATAAGATGGTAAATAAAGAACCTCCCCAAAAGGTTACGAGAAGACAGTTTTGCTTACTGGGCATGCATCTGAACCAGTTCAGGCTGGATCAGCTCACCTAGTCCTCATACCTGGCTACGTTGGAAATACCATGAAAAGAAACTGTCTTGATTTTATTGTTCCTTGAAGTGGAGAAACTATCCTAATTTTCAAAGACAGGAGTGCAAGTAGCCTGATCAGTCAGGCAGTGGAGAGTTCAGAGGTCTGGGGACATGGAGGTGTATGCACGGCACACGCGGCACACGCGGGTGAAGGAATTAAGCTAACCAGTGCGCCGTTAAGAGGCAGGTAGTGTGTGCAAACCCGAAAGCAGACGAGGTGCCGAGCTAAACCTCTCCTGTGCTTGCCCACCTCGACTTCTCCCCGAGAGACCCCCAATTCGTTAGGGGGGCTGTGACTGCTTGGATAGAGGACGGATGCAGCACTGGGCAGGGAAGGAACTGCCCTCCTCATCTGTCCCTGACACTGTTATGGCTCCTGGGTCCCCAGCGAAGCACATACACAAAATTGTTTCGGCTGTTGGTTCTGGGCTGAGCAGATGCATCCCCCAGCCGTGGTCACATGAGTGTCCTTTGTTGTTTCTAGTGGCATTAGTTGTTGGGGGAAGAAGGCATCTGTAAGTCAGCCAATTGGATTTTGGAAGAAATAAACTGTTTCTTGAGAAGGAGAGGGTCAAGGGTAAGTAAGATAATCAGAGAAAGGAGGGGTACTGCAAGGGAAGGGGGCTGGGAGCACCCAGCTGTGCCAGCCTGGGGTTAGGACTGCCGCCTGGATTTCATTTGCATCTGCTCCTTATAGGTTATTATCGGTATTTTGTTGTATCTCTTTGATTTGTTAACATAAAAGGGCCATTCTTCCTGGAGGTAGAAGCAAGTTCCCGCTTGATCCACAGTGAGTAGTCTGCAGCTCTCAGACCATGCCTGCTAGGGAGCTTAGTTACTCTTGAACTCGGGCTACACTTTGCAATTTCTCTTCCAGTTCTGGTAGATAAACTGTTGTTAGACGTAGACTGAGTCCCAGCTACTAGGCCATTGGCCCCAAGCAAGCCTGTCTGTGATTGCCTGAGGAATGTGTGAGCATGGATGCTTTACATGACGGGAGGCGCTTTCACAGACCACAGGACTATCTGCGGTTACGCCGCCCAGAGCGCAAGTGTCTCTCTAACAACGGGGAAATGTCAAGAAGGCCTTTGCCCATGAATCCCATAGAGACCTTTTGAATCCAGCAGCTTGGCTTGAAGGTGTGAAGGGCAGAGTGTGGTCATCTGAGGTCTGTATGAGGTCAATCCTTTTCAGGCCAGTTAGCGACTGAGGCAGCTCAGGGTACATTGCTCCAGGCTTGGTCCTGTACAGTCAGCCTTCCCTGTGCTGCCAAACTGGCACCAACCAATGGGGAGATCCTGGGTTATTTGGGCTGGGTTTGATTGGCTAGCCTTTGAAGGTATAAAGTACCTCTTTTAAAATCCCCTGGGAGCCAAGAACACTTGTTATTATATATAAATAAATATCAATTATTTGAATTGATCTAGAGGCAGGGCTCCCTCAGGAAAATCTGAGACGAACTGTCCATAACATAAGTCAGGAGAGAGGGGGGATGGAAAGGGCGGGAGGAGTAACAGGAGCAGAGAACAGGGGAAAAGGAAGCTCTTGAGAGGGTAGTTCCTGCCAGATGACTAACCAGATCCGAGCGTCTGCAAGGAAGGTGGACCTAGTGTAACTGTGGGGCAGGCTTCCACCCCGTGTGGGCCTGAGCCGTCTCACCAAGTAGCAAAAAGGCAATTTAAGAGTTGAGTCCCAGCCGACGGTGGTGGCGCACGTCTTTAATCCCAGCACTCGGGAGGCAGAGCCAGGCGGATCTCTGTGAGTTTGAGGCCAGCCTGGGCTACCAAGTGAGTTCCAGGAAAGGCGCAAAGCTACACAGAGAAACCCTGTCTCAAAGGAAAAAAAAAAAAAAAAAGAGTTGAGTCCCAGCTTAGCTGTGTGAGTAAAGGCTAGGCGGGAGGGGAGGTGCTCCGTTCTGAGTTAATTCAGGAAAGGACCGGGCATCTGAGTTTTCCAAGCTCCTCCTCCTGGCTGGTTGCCGCTGACTGCTTCTGTTAGGGTTCAGTCCTGCGTCAGTGCTAGCTGCACACAAGCCCTTCATGGATGGAAAGGCATAGCCAGCAGGGCCTGGAGAAGTTCGAGACAGTGGTTCAGTGACTCAAAGACTAAGCACCAGGCTCTACAGGCAGCTGTTTCCACCAGAGGACTGAGCAGGAAGCCCAGGAACATGACTGCAGAAGGGCGGGGGCCTGGGCGGAGCCAGTGTAAGCAGGTGTTCCCCTTCCCTTCAGCCTGTGTTTGGAAGAGCACTCATCTACAGTTAGTTCACGTGAGTGTCTGGAGTCAGGGGGACAGGTGGGATTTACTAAAAGAAATTGTCTCTCTGAAAAGATGAATCTGTCTGCACACTCCCAACGACCTTTATTGCCATTGGAGTCATCCAGATGACAGTGTAGGGCCCTTCCATTTTGGAGTAAGTTGGTCTGATAAGGAGCCTTTCTACAAAGGTATTAGGACCTGTTCCGCAGGTTTGATCTTGAGATTAACAGGGCTATATTCTGGAGTAGGGAAAGACACATTCCCTAATTGCTCTTTGAAATGCCCCAAATAGTAAGACATTTTAGTATCTGTCCTGTGTCCGGGTCTGCTATCAAGTCGTCCTATAAAATAGTCTCCCATAAAGCCTTTCAAAGGGGTCATTCTAATTTTTGTTCTCGGGGTATTTCGTATCCCTGTAGGGGAGATGAGGGGTATGGTTGGCAATTTCTCTGAAATGTCTTGGCAAAGTTTGGCTGAGACGTCCTTCAAGGTTTGATTGGCTCTTTCTACTTTTTCAGGGAACTGAGGCCTCCAGGCAGAATGTAAATGAGATCTAATATCTAATACCTTATTCACTCCTTGGGTTATTTGTGAAGTAAAGGAATTCATTTTCATTTTGTAGTGACTGAGGCGACTCAAATCGAGAGATAATTTCTTTAATAAATCCACGTTACTTCTGTAGTTTTCTCAGTTCTGAGGGGAAAGCCTCCACCCACCCCCAAATTGTCTATCAGCACTACCAGAGGCGTCCATCCTGAGCAGACTGGCATGTGGGTGACATCTGACTGTCAGTCCTCCCCTGGGCAAGTGCCTTGCCCCTGAGCAGAATTAAACAATGGAAGTTTGGGTCCTGGGCTGTTGCATAGGCCTGACACAGAATTTACAATGTGCCTGTCCTTCTCCTTTAAAAAGCCCCTAAGAGCCACTGTGGTGCCCATCTCAAGTGAAAGCCTTTGTAGCCTTCTACTGCCCTTCCTTTCCATGGTGACACCAACTTTTCGTCACATACCTGTCAATCACCTTCACTCTATGTGTCTAGGAACAATAACTGCTTCTATTTTGACCTTCCATTCCAGGAACAACTGTGGACTTACAAGATGGTTTAACCTCAAATATGTTTATAATCGAATAAGACAAATTCTGTAAGAAGATGAATTTGCTTACCCATAATGCCCAGAGTTACCCAGGGTTCCTCAGAAGTGATGATGACGTCCTTCAATGGGGACAATGAGGAGCCAGGCCTGAACAGTCATCTGTCCTGTCCATTGCCATCACAGTCTCTGGTTTCCCCTTCAAAACCTGGGCCAGCCAGCTCTCCAGTGTACCATTTCCCAGCATCCCTCAACCCAGCCATGCTGACAACCAGTGTTAACTGTCACAAGACTTGTGTCTTGGTTCTGATTTTATTTTTATTTTATTGTATGGGTATTTTGCCTGCATGTATTCCTGTGGACCACTTGTGTGCCTGATGTTCAAGGAGGCCAGGAGAGGATGTCAGATCCCCTGGAACTGGAATTGCAGACAATTGTGAGCCACCTTGTGGTACCAAGAATCAAACTCCAGTCCTCTAGAAGAGCAGCCAGTGTTCTTAACCTCCGAGCATCCCTACAGCCACAAATCAGCAAGTGGCTGATTGCATCCACATGTGTACATCAGCCCTAGAAGCTGAAATCACAACCCAGGAAAAACTGGGACATGAGGGCCAACCCAGGAAAGCAAGGGAGTCAGGGCATTGAGATCTGGGGATCTGAGAAACCAAGGCCATTCTCCAAAATTAGGCCTGGCCTGAAGATTCAGGTTCTTTTGAATTTCTGTGCATTGAAATACTTTCAGAACAGCCTCCCAGTAACGAAGTTGCTCTCTATAGAACAAGAGCGTTAACTTCAGGCTGAAGAGGTCCAAACTGAGGCAGGGAGGCGCCTTACAGGGACTTTTAGGGACTACACAACAGTACCAGGTGCTGGGCCTGTCATTTATTAAGCGGCCAGGTAGGTATGGACCCCTGCAGGAGGTTCCTATGCTCTTGGAATGGGGAGTCCTCATGCAGTTACCTAGACAAAGCAAAAACAACATGCACTCCATCTAACCCTGCTATTCTCAGAACTTTGCAATTAGCAAGACACAGTCATTCCTTAAACAAAGCCAGGAGGAGTTTAACATCTGCCTTATTCATGTCCTAAATCCCAAGCCCCTTCTCTTCCAGATCCCCAGCCTCAGTAAACAGGGCCTCCTCCTTTGCCCCCAAAAGGGCCCAGAATGTGTGTTCATTTCCCATAATGCCCTGGAACATATGAAGGGAACATTTGTGGGTCTTAACACTGAGCCCAGTACCCCCAAAGTATAGCATTTGGCAAAGCTAAAGGAAAGGGTGTGCCATTCCTACCAACCACGCAAAGGAGCGTCGGTGCTTCTCTTTGAGAGCGAGCGGACTGACTGTAAACGGACATTGCCCGTCTCCATCCTCATCTCGAAACCCCACCCACGACCTGCAGCAGAGCAGAAGGAAGCAGCAGCCACAGCTGGCCGAACCTCCCTTACCAGACACCTGCTACTGGGCTCATGCAAATTTGCGAGGGGATTTGTTTCAGTTTGTTGTTTCGAGACATGCTCCTATAGCCCGCCCGGGCTGACCTTGCCTCTGAGTACTGGGACTACAGGTCCCAACAAAGAGAATTTCTTTACAAGCACTTCTCTGTGGGAAACATTCATTTCTCCCAAAAATCACCGCCCCCCAAAAATGTCGATAATGCCCCCCTTAGTCTGCCCTCACCTACCACAAATGGGCGCACAGGCTTGTGAATAATTTGGGCTTAGCATGCAGTTGCACTGCCTGTGACATTCCACAAGCCCAGGCCATAATACCAATTTGCATGCTAATTTGTATGCCTTTTTTCCTTTTCAGCATTTGTTAGTTTATCACTGGAGCGTTTAGTGTGTGTGTGTGTGTGTGTGTGTGTGTGTGTGTGTGTGTGTGTGTGGAGGGAGGGTTCTTTCATCTTCATTCTGGGGCCCTCAGCAGGCTCTCAGGGAGTGACTGTTGACCTTCACCAATTGCTGAGCACAGGAGCCCAGGCGAGAGGCTCCAGTCAGCAGCACCTGGTGTACACAGAGCACTGGACAGCGGCCCCGCCTTCCGTCAACCAGGGAGGTGCAACCCGGGACGCTAAGGAATTATACTCCAATAGAAAGCAGACAAAACTCAGTAAGCAGACAAGGTGGCAAGCCAAGATGAGAAAGAACCAGAGGGGTTGGTCCCACCAGCTCTCCGAGGATTCTGGGAGCCATTTATCAGGGTGGGGGGAGGCACAAAACAACCAAAATTAGATTAGGGCTGGGATGTGGCATTTGCATTTAATCCCAGCATTTGGGAGGCAGAGGCAGGCAGATCTCTGAGTTTATGGCCAGCCTGGTCTCTGCTTCCAGGCCAGCTAGAGCTGTGAGTGATGTGTTCACAACACGCCCCCACGGTTGGGCGTGTTTGCATATGCCCGGCGGACCTGGACATTTCTGCCTAGCCAGTTCCAGGTCAAGATAGGCATTTCTGGGTCAAGGCGTCTTGCGTGACCAGGATCCATGACTTTGCATGGTTATATAAGCGTGCAACATAGCCATGTGATCTACGCACATGCGTGGAGTAGTTACGTCGACCTGTGCACGCCCAGCCTTTAAAAGCCAGCGCCATATTCCCGGCTCCTTCTTCTTCTCTACACACGTGTCTTCCACAGGCCTGGGCACTCTCTGTCCCTTTCATCTTAATAAAACTCTAATTAGCGGATTCTGTCGTGTTTCGTGACATTTCCTTGCAGGGTAAGAGCACAAAATAACAGTGAGGCTGTCCAAAAACACCACCACCACCACCACCACCACCCACCCAGCCCCACCACACACACACACACACACACACACACACTCATACATATACGTATATACACACATACATATACACACATGCACACACACACATCAGTTTATTGATAACAATAATGTAGAGACTCAAAACTGGTTAAAGTCCTAAGAATAAGTGACCGAGTGCGCAGCTCTAAGTGGAAACCAGTACCAAGCCCCGGAGACTTGGCAAACACCACAGTAGAGCAGGTGGAAAGAAGCAAGAGCGAAGGATGGGAGAAGCATCTCTTCAGGAGACGCTTACTCCCTCATGACCTCACTGCAGCCATGGTGACCCGCACAAGACCTGCACAGGAGCAAGCCAATCAGCATTCCAGCACTGATGGGGGAGGGGCTCATGACGCTCCACCCTTAGCTGTGGAGCAATTAGCAACTGAGGTTGCTTTTCTTCCTGGCGGGAGGGCTGGTGGGCTGACCAGGGTGGGAGGGCTGGTGGGCTGACCAGGCTCCATCGGACGACCCCACACCCACAGACATGCTGGTCGCGTTCCTTGGACTCAGGGGACTATAAAAAATAAGAAGAGGACATAAAGGTGGACGTGGACACTTTAAGGGGTCTGGCTTGGAGCAGAGGGGAGACCTGAGAGTGGATATGAGGAAGATACATTGAATAAAATTGCCAAAGAGTAAAATGTAAAAGTCTAAAACGGGGTGAGACGGCTCAGCAGCTGAGTGCACACCACTCCTGCAGAGGGTTTGAGTTCACTTCCCAGCACCTCCACCTGTGACTCCAGCCCAGAAACCGAGGCAGGCATGTGCACATACCTACACAGATACAATGCATACACATAATTAAAAATAAATCTTTTAAAAAATAAGAGGCATTTAGTATGTGAGTTTTAAAAATATTAAAATTTAAAAGTCATTCAGCTTTATTCAATTAACCAGTTTTAAAGTTTGGGTTTATTAATTAAATTGTGTATTTTGCTGTGCAGTGTCAATAATTTTGAACAAAACAACTTTATTATGCAAACTCCTTGATCGTTAGTGACGGGTACACATTGAATTGGAATCAATTTAGATAAGACAGTGGAGATCAGATAACAATACCCTCCAGGGGGACAGTATTCTGAAGCCATGTATTCAAACTTTTATTTATCTTTTTTTTTAAAAGACTTATTTACCTGGGGGCTGGAGAGATGGCTTAGCAATTAAGAACACCTGCTGCTAGACTGGGCAGTGGTGGCACACTCCTTTAGTCCTAGCACTCGGGAGGCAGAGGCAGGTGGATCTCTGAGTTCAAGGTCAGCCTGGTCTACAGATGAGTTCCAGGACAGCCAGGGCTACACAGAGAAACTCTGTCTCGAAAAACAAACAAACAAACAAACAAGAAAACACTTGGCTGCTCCTGCAGAGGACCTGGGTTTGATTTCCAGAATGAACATGGTAGCTCACAACCATCTGTAACTCCAAATCCAGGGAGTTACAAACCCTTTTCTGATCTCTGTGGTCACTAGGTACACATGTGGTGCACAGATACACTCACAAACAAACAGGCCTACACGTAAAACAGGAATAAATATGCATCTGTGCACCACGTGTGTACCTAGTGCCCACTGAGACCAGAAGCTGGTGATCTCAATGTCAGATCCCTTGGAGCTAGAGTTACAGATGATTGTGAGCTGATACTTGGGTGCTGAGAATCGAACTCAGGTCCTCTGGAGAGCAGCCAGTGTTCTTAACCATTAGCCATGTTAGTAAGCCACCTCAGGCTTACAAATCTATATCTAGAAAGGCTGAAAGCCTGCAAGTTTCTATTGAGCAGGTCTCCTGTAGAATCTGTGAGCTGAGAGCCTCACAAATAGTTTTGGAATGAGGTCTTAATTACTGATGGAAACTGATGATAAGACCATACTCCTGTTAATCACCGGGTGCAATCCTGCCCTGCCATGTGCTTTCTGAATCAAACTCTGACTGCAGCCCCCAGAGGATAAACACACTCCTCAGCCAGCACTGGGAGGGGAAGGGGTAGCCATCATCCACTCTGAGCCCAGGAAGGAGGAGAACAGGGTGGAGGCATTCAGGGAAACCTGTCAGACTGTAAAGCACCGCTGGCGGTGTCGGCGTGGGTGTGGGCGTCTCCTAGTACACCCTAGCCCTTGGGCGCTAGGAAAGAGCCCTAGAGAGAGCTCTGTCCTCACAGCGCCCCAGAGTCACGCCTGAGGCCAAGCATTGGCTGCACACTGGAGCCTGCAGGCTTTTGCTAGCTCATTAACCTGAGGAGGTGCCGGCTGTTGGAATTGCTTCTAGCAAGGCAGACAAGGGCTTTCTGTTTGCTTTCCCTCTGCACACAGCCCTTTTCACCTACAGAAACAACCATGGCCTGACCGCCGCCATCGGGGATGCAGCCTGGCAGCTGCCTCTTTACTCTGTGGTGTTTGTACTGCAGGACAGAGAGGGACAGGCATCATCCCATGAGTGAGGTGAGAGAGGCCCAGGCCAGAGAAGCGGGGTGATTTCATCCAGGTATACAGCCCTGAGCAGAACAGGGATTCTTCGTTTCAGGTTCCAATAGTTTCCCATTGCATGACTTAAGGGTACCCAGGCTGTGCTCACATCTTAAAGGGACCGTGTAGCCCCGTTTCAATCTCCCCTTTGTAAGAGCCTTGTCCTGGAAAAATCAGAGTGTCGGCAGGCCAAGGACTGGGTGAGCTTGCCAATGAGATTATAAAAATGTTACATGAAGGCGATTAAAGTCTGCCTTTCCCAGCATCCCCACTCACAGCTATCAAATACAGCTCTACATAACAGTAGGAAACTCCTGTTTAGTTTGGGGTGTTGGCTGCATTTTATATTGCAAAAATTTATAACCAAAGTGAAGGAGCCCAAAAAGACCGAATCAGGTATCTACATACAAAGTACATATCCAGGCTATTTCTAACAGCAAACACTTAGAAATAACTGTCCACTTCAAAAGGACTGATGGGCAATTTGTAATATAGTGTTTACAACTGGAAAAAAAAGTAAGCAATATTAGAGCTTCCTTTTTATTTTTAAATTGAAGAATTGTTTGGAAAGTTAGTGATCTATAAATAGAATATAGAGAATTAATGATCTCTCTCTCTCTCTCTCTCTCTCTCTCTCTCTCTCTCTCTCTCTCCCTCCCTCCCTCCCTCCCTCCCACCCCTATGCTGATTCCTAGTCACTGAATTCACCTTGCTGTAGGCAATCAATGTGACCTAGTTTTCCTGTAACATTTTTTAAGCTATCTTATGCACACATGAGCCATTCATACACAGTCTCTTCCTCCCCTAAAAACTAACAGTCCGGGCACTCAGGTGGATCTCCAGGAGTCTGAGGCCAGCCTGGTCTACAGAGTGAATTCTAGGCCAGCCAGGGGTCCATGAGACCCTGCAGAGAGAGAGAGAGAGACAGAGATTAGGAAACGTAGCTCAGTACCTTACTTTTTCACTTAACATAGTTACATTCACTGAGCATCCAGTATGTGTCAGGCACTGTTGGCTGTTGGAACTAGCAGAGAACAAAATCTCTCCCTGTCCTGGAGTTGTGTATTTCTGTGGGAATAAACTAAAGAGTAAACACGGGCATGTGTGGTGAATGCTATGGAGAAAGGCAAGTCAAGTACTGAGGGCTCCTGCAGCTTTCTCCAGTGTGGGAAGGGACCACACTCCTGAGTGGATGCCCCCAAATATAAAGTTTGTTCAGTTGAAGACAGTTAAGGGGCAGCAGATGGGACCTAAAGGGAGAACACAGGTTCACAAAAACGGATATTCTGTTCCTCCCTCCAGCCAGAGGAAAAAGACAACTTTGGTTCCTGCTGGCCTGGAGATGGCACCAGAGGAATCCCCGCCATCCCGCTCTGCTAGCCTGCCTCTCTCTGTCTGCTTTTTATTTGCTTTTCCAAGCTGTTTGCCCTAGAGGCCCAAAATCCTTTCTTTGTCTTTGTAACTAATCTAGAGGAACTGTTCTTTGGTGAAGATGTGTACAGGATGGAGTTCAAAGCCACATGTCCAAACCTCTCATCCTGTGGGTGTCTCCCCTGTGCATATGAAATACATAATAACACACGTTAATAAACTTCTGGATTTTGTTTTTCTCCTGCTAATCTATTGTTAGGAAACTCTGCTCCACCTAAGATTCTATGAGAGTTAAAGAGAGCATTATTTTCTTCCCCGACAATGGTGAGAGAAAGACCTGGCAGGGCCTGAAGTGCTGAAGTGTGCTATACACAGAACCGAGTGTAATATTGAATCGGAGGGAGCATCCCACGTGAACAGGCTAGCGCTTGATTTGACCAAAGCAGCAGCCATGGCTCCAACCCAGGGAACAGTTCTCAGGGGTGTGCTATAGAGTGCGAATATGAGTTGTTTTTCTTGCTGCTGTGGTTTAACAAGATACAGTCCATCACAGTGGCAAGGTGCGGCCGCAGGAGGAGGCAGCAGCTGCTTACTCACACACACGTGGACCAGGCAGCAGAGAGAAGTGAATGTGGCATTGGGTTGGCTTTCTCCCTTTGCCCTTTTTATTCAGCCAGGGACCACCACTCCCACCCTCCCCCCAGCATGCTGCTGCCCACATCCGTGGCAGGTGCTCCCCTTCAGTTAATCCTTCCAGGACACACCTAAGGCAGACCCAAAAGTGTGCCTCACTAGGCATTTCTTAATCCAACCAAGGTGACAATCAAAAGCAACCTCCACAAGGTGAACCCTGTCAATGTGACACTGAAACACATCCCTTTGGACAATCGTTCCACCCTTCCTTAGGGTCTCATGTTTATCTAATAGTGCAAAATATAATCAGCCCAATTTCAAAAGTCCCCGTAGTCTTCTAGGCCAGCACTGTTCAAAAGTCCCTGCTGAGCCTCAAGCAATCTCCTAACTGTACCTCCCCCAATAATCCACAAGTGAGCAACAAGGAAACCTCCCAAGTTACACATTTCCAACACACAACGGCATAGAGTAACATTACTATTCAAAATGGAGGCCAGAAGGATAGTAAAGATCAGACCGCAGCAAGACAAGAACTCAGCAGCAAACTCCAAGCCCTGCGGCCCCACGCCCAGCATCTGGAGCTTACAATGGCATCATCTGTACTCCAAGAGCCATGGGTACAGCTGGCCCTCAGCTCTGTCGCCTGTAGCACACGTGGCCTCTCTTGGGCAGGCTCAGCTTGGTGCCTGCTGCTTCCCTCAGCAAACATCTTGTTTCTAGAAACACACCCAACAAAACAGGTGAACTGTGCCAGCCCAAACCACAGCACACATCACACACATCAAAACCAAGCACGTACCAGACCTAGGCAGACACTTCTCTGTTTTCTGCTTGCATAGATTTGCCTGTCCTGACACCACATGAATGTAGTATCCAGCGTGCAGTCTTGTGCGCCTGGTTCTTTTGTGTGACCTGTTTTCAGGGTATATCCACTGCCGTGTTTTCAGGGTATACCCACTGACCTGTTTTCAGGGTATATCCACTGCCGTGTTTTCAGGGTATACCCACACTGTGGCATGGCTCAGCACCTCGTTCCTGCTTAGTGCTAACTTGCTTTCCACTGTGCATTACATTTCAGTTATTCTACTTGGACTTTTGGTTATTTCCACCCATCAATAATATCCGATTATTAGTTTTGGTTTTAAAAAATAACTTCATTACATTTACTGATGGACTTTGTGTGGGGTGTGGGGCACAAGTGTCATGCATGAGGAAGTAGAGGACAACTTGGAGGACTTGGCTCTTTCTTCCTACCATGTGCATCCTGGAAACAGAGTTCATTGAGTTCAAGGCCAGCCTGGGATACATGAGACCCTGTCTCAAATTTTATTTATTGTTAAAAGCAGAGAAAGGAATTTACTCAGGAACCTAAAAGTCATTACATGTTGACTCTAACTTACAACTGGTCCTTTTGTTGGTGTCTTAGTTCGGGTTTCTATTGCTGTGAAGAGACACCATGACCATGGCAACTCTTGTAAAGGAAAGCATTTAACTGGGGGGGGGGGGGGGGGCGGGGTGCGGAGGCTTGCAGTTAAGAGGTTTAGTCCACTGTCATCATGGAGGTGCACACATAGACATGGTGCTGGAGGAACCCAGAGTTCTGCATCAGCAGGAAGAGACAGTGAGCCACTGGGCCCAACTTGAGCATCTGAAACTGCAAAGCCCACTCCCACTGACACACTTTCTCCAGCAAGGCCACACCTACTCCAGCAAGGCCACACCTCCTGGTAGTGCCACTGCCCAGGAGCCTATGGGGGCCATTTTCATTCAAACCACCACAGTGAGACTGCTTGACAGCCCTCTAACTGGGGAAAGGTGGCCTCTCAAAGTAGTTTTAGCTTGCATTTCCCCATGACCAAGTAGTTTTAGCTTGCATTTCCCCATGACCAGGTAGGTATGCTGAACCTTTTTTGAAACTTACTTGCAATTGATGTTACAAGAAACTTTTAAATTTGTCATGTCAACCAAATAAAATATTTAACCAGATATGAAGAACCTAAAATAAGTTTACCAAAAAGACCACAAGCTATTACCAAAAACATAACTTTTTTTATGAGGAACCCTGCCCAAGGGGAAAGTGGCTGAGGGGACATCTGCCTAAACTGTCCCTGGGAAGTCCAGGAGCAGCTTGTCTTGATGGTTTCTGACCAACTTCTGTTCAGTGTGACCTCTGGGACCCATTTCTGTGAGAGGCTTTTCTGATGACCAGAGCAGGAGGCACACAGGCAGTGTGAGCAGAGCCACTTTTTCTGTGTCTTAGAAAATCCCCAACGCGGCATATGCAGGGTGGTTCAAGGTGCAGGTGACCACTCCCTTACTGCGCTTTCCAGGAGGAGGGTATGTTCTTCTGAGGAGGCTCCCTGTAAAACCGCTTCATAACATGAGTAAGTGGCCCTGTCTGAAGACACTTGTGGCCCACAGGCACCCAGGATGGGCTAGAGGGGACATCTGTCTCTTTTCTTGAGTCTGAGGATCCTCCAGTAGGAAAATCACTACATCCACCAAATCTCTTAGCCTCTCTCAAGCTGCTCCCCAAATCTGCCACGCCTTTTCACAAATAACTGAATAGTTCCAGAAACAGGTAAGAAATCTTATTTATCCCAGAGGATAGACAGAGGAGCCCAGGGCAAAGGACACCTTCTAATGACCAGTTCTAGGCTTAGGGCAGGGCTGTGAGGGGCGTGGTGTGCCAGTGCCATCACAGCCCCTCCCTCTCATGAAAGGAGGATTGCCAGGGGCCGGGGGCCCACTTCTTTCCTCATTTGAGCATGGTCAAATCTGTCACAGCTCCAGTGGGTGTGTTTCTATCACTTTAATGAAATTATAATTAGTCCAAGGTCCAGTGACTTATGAATGTATGAACATGGCATCTGGACCGGACCAAGCCCTCTACTGAGAGTGTGTGATAACTTGATGGCAGAGGTTATGAGCAGCTGGCTTTAACAAACAAGTGACATCGGATGACAGGACAGCAGGCAGCCAGTGACTCCTGGGTTTAAGCTATTGACAAAGCCAGCGATCTCAAACACAGACTAATCAACTAGCCGACAAAGTAATGCATTAAACAGCCCTGATTATTCTGCTTCTAAATCAGATACCGGAGACTGGAATCATTTACAGTTTAGTGATTTCACATATCTCTCTACCCTCCCCACCCCACCCCACTGTCTGGATAGGTGGAGGGCTTGCATCTCTCCTTGAACCAGAGAGCCACAGCTGCCCTTGCAGGCTCACTGGCCTAGAGACCAGACACTTTGTTTCTAGAGCAGGCTTATTTCTTTTTCTCAAAAAGGAAGTTGGCACAGGTGTCCCACAGCACTGAGGCAGGGAGGGAGGCAGACTTCCCGCCTCACAGCAGTACAGGTGGTCCCACCTAGGGACCAGAACCACAGGCAGCCCGAGAACTCAAAGTCCTACTTGGGCTGCCAGAAACTGTCATTGAGTGAGGACTTTGTGCCAGACATACATAAACAGCCGGTGCCATGAGACTGAGGTTTTTGTGAAAAGAAATGTTGATTGTGTGGCTGACTAAAGAGGCAAGACCTGTAAGCACAGATCTCCTCACAACTGGTTGGCAGTGGGGATGTTTATAGAGAGGGGAGGTATGTTGCTAGTTGATTATATGGTATGCCTCTTCATAGATCCCACATTTCTTGGGTTGAGGGTGGGGGTTATAATCTGCCCAAGTGATGGTAAACTTGTGACATCATTGTCAGGGTGTTGCTAAAATTCCTTATCCACCTCCCTAAGATCCCAACAACAAACAAGGGTATTTGTTTTGTTCACCAAAGTTCACCCTGGGCCGTCATGAGTTGTTGGACTTACTTACAGAGCACTGGTGAGGTGCTTCTCCCCTGCCCAATGGGCTGTGCTGGAAAGTCATTACCCAGCAGGGGGATGGCTTCCCCACAATCACATAAATAGAGCCCTCCCCCAGTCTCCTGGGCCTATATACTCTAGCTAGGCTAAAGTATACATACAACAGGGGATATGGAGGGGCTAAATAGTCAGCTGAGGTCCTGTGACTCTCCCTGAACCTCCTTCTATGAGAGGATGTCAATAGTTAACAAGCCCAGCTAGAATGATTGTAGCTGAAGTTTTCTCCAGTCCTGCCTGGCCCACGGTCAGGACAAATCTCTCTCACCTGCCAGTCCCGCAGCCACTCAGACCCAACCGAGTAAACACACAGAGACTTATATTACTTATAAACTGTATGGCCGTGGCAGGCTTCTTGTTATCTAGTTCTTCTATCTTAAATTAACCCATATCTATTAGTCTACAAGTTGCCACATGGCTCATGGCTTACTGGTACCTTACATCTCCCTTGTCATGGCGGCGGCTGGCAGCGTCTCTCTGACTCGGCCTTCCACTTCCCAGAATTCTCCTCTCTCCTTGTCCTGCCTATACTTCCTGCCTGGCTACTGGCCAAACAGTGTTTTATTTATTAACCAATCAGAGCAACACATTTAACATACAGAACATCCCCCAGCAAATGATCTTTTGCAAACAGGCATAGCTGAACTCCACAGATGGCAGCTGTTTGGCTCAGACAGTCCTGTACAGCACCCTGACCCCCTCCTCCAGTTCTTACACTCATTCCATCCCCCTTTCCCACTCGGATCCCTGAGCCTTGGAGGGGTGACATAGATATTTGTCTATTTTTTTTCCCACCCCAGCAAGAGGTGCTGAATCCTCATACCCTCTTGTTCATCCCTCTACCTCTACAACACGACTGTCAGCAGGTCTCAGTGGTATCCCCTCTACTACCAAACACAAACGAAAGGAGAGAAAATAGAAAAACAGAAAAATATCCAAACAGACCTGACTGTAGGCTTACCTTACAGGTGTAAACACAGATGCTTGGAAGGCGCCTTGGCACCAAATCCATCCAACAAGACAGTTGCAGCGGCTTCTCCACTGGGGCTGTCACTCTCCTCAACCACAGAAGCTGGCCTGGCCTGCAGTCCCAGACGTGTGTCTTCCCCTCCCCACAGAGCAGGCCTGAAACCCAGCTGGAATGGCGGTGGTGCACAGACTAGCTGGGCCACTGTTATGCCAGCAGGCACATCCTGCTTGGCATGTTGGTGGTGCAGCACCACGAGGTCCATCGTTAAGCAGGACTGTGGCAACAGTTCTCCCCAGGGTCTGCATAGCATCTTCTGGCACTATGAACACCAGTCAATGGGACAGTCTCCAGCTTAACCCCAGCTTGATTTCCCCCTTTCCCAAGCTCACAGCCCATGTGTCTTCAGCAGTTAGGGTCTTAGCATCCAGTTTTAACATGGAATCCACGTCAAAAGCAACAGCCCTTGTTGTTTGGGAGCCTCTGAGATTCTCATTTAGCAACTGTATGGCTTCTAGGAGGGCCTTCTTCCACCCACACAGGGTTCCTTCTGCACTTAAGGCTTTCAACTGTGGCTCCAACAACCCATTTTCTCTCAGTTAACCCCATCCCCTCAGGCTGTGTGCCTGGCTGCCCTCTGCCCGGGTTTGCACATCAGTGCTCTGGAAGAGTGCCCCATTGCTGCTAGTTCTCTGTGGGCCACCATGCATGACCCTGAATTGGGTAAGGCCCTCGATGGCAGCCTAGCCTCTGTACAAGTGAGAGCACACTGTCACACTTCACTGACTGGTAGGGGCTCTCTATATAATCTATTTGAGTGTCCCCTACCAGGCAGAGGTTGACTTAGGCACATGCCCCATCATAGTATCCACCCATTGAGGATGTAGCCAGCAAGAAGTCCACAGGCTGGACAGCATCCGACAGAGTATTTGGCTGGAACACCAGTAGCTTTGACTATTTTTTATGCTGACTTTTCAAGCTGTGGCCACACTTATATAAAGCCACTTTGGGGGCATGTGGGGGCAGAAGGCCCTTACCTTGATAAAGGCATCCACTTCCTGATTCCCCTGGGGGTCTCAGAAGGCAGGCAGGCTGCCACATGGCAAACCTCAGGTTCCTGCTCTACCTTGCTGTATATTTTCTTCTTCCATGTCCGTTGCCCCACAGCGCCTCTCCCATCACCTGACAACTTTTCTTATTCCATTGGGCCAGCCACAAGGTCAGAACTTTGAACACCACCCAACTGTCGGTATCAATTGTCATGAGCCAAGGCTCTGTGCTATTATTATCCATACAGCTCTTGACTCCGCCCACTGTCTACATTCTCCTTCTCCCCTTTCCAGCGGCACAGTGTCCTTGCTCATTCATATTGCCACCATTACCCATTCTTTTTATTCTTTTTCTTTCTTTCTTTTTTGACACAGGGTTTCTGTGTAGCCCTGGCTGGGCTGGAATTACTCTGTAGCCCAGGCTGGCCTCGAACTCAGACATCCACCTGCCCCTGCCTCCCGAGTGCTGGGATGGAACACTTGCACCACCCCTCCAGGATCCATTACCCGTTGTTGTTTGGTGGCCCTGCTGGTACCACCCACGTACCCTTGTATGTGGTGCCAGCAGGAATTGGGGGCATCCCTTCTTGCACTTAGTGTCTTGGTTACTGTTCTCTTGCTGTGAAGAGGCATTTTGACTGAGGCTGCTCACAGAAGAAAGCATTTAATGCCAAGGGGCCTTCCAAGCATTTAACTGGGGGCTTGCTTACCGTTTCAGAGGGTTAGTCCAGGATTATCACGGCGGGCAGCACAGTGGCAGGCAAGCAGGCATGACACTGGGAAGTGGCTGAGAGCTCACATTCTGGCCTGCAGGATGGTTGATAGAGATAGCTGTAGAAGGCCTAGTGTGGACTATTGAAACCTCCAAGCCCACTCCAGTGACACACCCCCTCCAACAAGGCCACACCTTCTAATCCTTCCCAAACAGTCCACCAACTGGGAGCCAAACATTCATGTCTATGAGCGTGGGGGGGGGGGGGGGTACTCTCATTCAAACCACCACAGCCAGGTTTGGCTGACGGATCAGTTACAGGAGGTGAAAGGAGAGGCTCTGTGGCCTGGAATGACATTGGCTCTGGGACTTCTGCGTGGCACTGAGGACAGAGCTTGCTGACACCGTCCCCCCCTGCTGTAAATACACATGCCACTTTTGTAGCATTTGGGTTTGTACCACCCCAGAATGAGGGTTGGCCCAACGGCCTTTGGCCTACTCCCTTTTTGGGGCACACGGCTTGATGGAAACTGGTGTGGAGACAGTAATGGACTCCATCTGTTGCACTGTCTTCTAGAAAGCCAGCAGCTCTTCTAGGACTGTGTACAAGCTTCCACACCTTTCCACAACCTGGACCAAAACCCTATCATGACTGTCTCTGCCAGTCGTCATTGTCCTTGGCCCCAACCATCATCCTCAGGTTTTCTTAGGACTTCCAGTAGCAAGGGACCCCAGGGTACTGGGGCACACAGCTGTTTAGCTTGGTCTATGAGTATCTTGGCTTACTCAAAGGCCTCTTGTGCCTTTCCATCTGAGCTGGCTGGTTCTATGTCAACTTGACATAAGCTAGAGTCATTGCAGAGGGTGGAGCCTCAGTAGAGAAAATGCCTCCATAAGACTGGGCTGCAGGCGGGCCTGTAGGGCATTTTCTTAATTAGTGGTTGATGTGAGAAGGCCCCGCCCATTATGGGTGATGCCATCCCTGGGCTGGTGGTCCTGGGTTCTATAAGAAATCAAACTGAGCAAGCCATGAGGAGCAATCCAGTAAGCAGCACCCCTCCACAGCCTCTGCATCAGCTCCTGCCTCCAGGTGCCTGCCCTGTTTTATCCTGCCTCACTTCCTTCCTCACTTCCTCACTTCCTGCCTCACATCCCTGGATGGTGTCTATCAGCCAAGTGGATATCTGCTGAGACAAATATAGACTAGGGGCAGAAGTTAAAATTTAGGAACTTAAAGGAAAATCTCACATTTGGAACTTTCAAGTCCATAGTCTAGTAATTGGGGAAGGGGAGGAGCCTCAAGACCAGGAGAGAGACCCCATTTTTTAGGAAGGTGGGTGGGGAAACTTAGGCTGTACTTATCTGGAGTCTGGCCTATGACAGGTGGATCCAAGTCTTATGACTTCTTTGACTCACTGAAGCTTACACAAATTTTTTAGTTTACAAAAAGAGGTAAAATATCTAGATATATTAGCGTTAATCTGATTGAAATCTACACTGTAAAACGGCTAGAGTAGATTCATATCTATGAGTCTCATCAAAAACTGTAGCTTTGGGTTAAAAGCATGAACATTTTTTCCTCTGTTCGGAGAGCTGGATTATGTTTTTAGCCCAATGAGAAATATCTTTAAGTTTACATTTAGAATACAACCAAAGGAAATTTAAAATCTTGAGCTTATGACTGAATGGTAAGTAGTCAGTGCTCCACCAGCTTATCAGAACTCCACTGATCTATGTTAAAACTCTGAACCTTTGAAATATTCATGTAATAATAGCACAGAAGGGGAGAAATCTAAAACATTTTTTTCATTTTTATATACTTAAAATCATTTTTATACATTTACAACTTACATTTATATATATATATGTTAAATAATTTTCTGAGACTCTCAGAACTTAAGCTTTTATATTATCTTAGAACATTTTCTTAGACCCTCAGAACTTGTATGGACTTTAAACCTTTTCTCCCATCTAATCATTTACCAGAAGCATAAGTAATTATTACTGAGCCCAGCAATTGCAAAGCATGTGCCTTTAGTGGAAAGTTACAGCTGAAACCTGTTTGTCCTTTAATATGAGGCCTGTTTGCAAGGCAAACCTGTCTGCCTTTTCTTAACAAGAGACCTAGTAGCTTTGATGAACTAATAAGGTGACTGCAGCCTTGGGGTAAGGAGCTGGTTGCCTGCTGCTGCCAAGCTGACAAAGCTACAGTTAACCTAGCCATCAATAACATCAGAGATCTGAGAAGGATAAATTATAGTAGGAAGTATAATCTAAATGGCCCATGTATCAATTAAAATGACAGAGACCAGTCCATTGCCCAGAGGGTCATCCCAGGCTCCTGTGGTCTCTGTGGCATTGGGGGCAGAGGTACCAGCACGGCATTAGTCTTCAGCTGCCAGGCCCAGAAGATGAGAGGCTTTCCTGTGGAGGAACATGGGGGACTGACCTTACTCTGTCAGCTCTCCAGGTTCCTGCTTGTCCACAGTCTGGGTTGGGCCCTGGCAGCAGGTGCAGTGGCATTTTCACCCAGGGGTTAGCATTACCACCATTCAGGTGGAGTCATCGTTATGCCTCATTATCTTCTTGGAGACCTTGGGGGATCACTACTACTAGGAGCTGGGGCCTCTCTGTCATAGTGAGCTTAAACATCTTGAATGCCATATTCAGCAAATCTCAGAGGAACATTATCTATTAAGCATATCTGAGCTAAACAATCCTTGCTTCCTTTTAGTTACTTGTTTAGGCTATACCTTAAAAACATATACAGGAGGCTAAACAAATCTTTTCCCTGTACTTAGCTACATTAGTATTTAGCATGACTACAAGTGTAGTTCTGAACATATTAAAGATTAATCATCTTTAACTGTTTTGAAAGCTCTTTTCATGAATGCAGTCCATAGAGACTAGCAACTTTATTTTCCTGGTCCATAGTATATCATTATAGAATATAACGGTTTTTATGACTCAGTTTACCAAAATAGCTATAGCTTAACAATGTTAGCAAAAACAAGGAGGTTATACATACATTCTTAAATCAGTCTTTGTTAGCCTGAATAGACTTTAGGTCCTTACCTTTAGGTCACTGTTTTGCTTCATCATAATATAGGAATACCTCTGTCTCTGGTGTTTAATGTTTGCTGCTCATAGCTGTGGCCCTAATTTTTAGCCTTTTATTTACCTATTTATCAGGATCACATATTGATAAAGACATTATAATAAAATATTTTATAAATGTAAAATGCCCCATAGCCTTATAAACTTAAATATTTTAAAAGCTGTTTCTTAAAAAAAATCCTTTTTTAAATTTAATTTTTCTGTAAAACTCCAAAATTTCCTTTTAAAGACACTTAAAATCTTTTAACTATGTGTTCCTGCAATATCAAAATAAAGTAACTTTTTATTTTAAGAGTGAAGACACAGGCCACAACCATAATTTGCAGAAGGCAAAACCAAGTTCCAACAGTGTAAACAATTCAAAGGCTCTAAAACCAATACCATCTGGGTGACTCTTACAGTATAAAGTTTGGCTGCCAGCAAGGTACATTCTTGTATATGAATGCATGAAGGTGCAGCTTTAATACCTCATTAAACAAGCATTGTATTTGAATCCTATCCTTTACCAATTTTCCTTTCAACACAGGACAGGAATTATCATACAAAAGTCCATTCCAATTTAAAAGTATCTTTGGAGACCTATTGTCTCCTTTGACTGTCCTATACCACATGGTTGCCCTCAGTCATGATGGCAGTGAAGCCACATAACATCCATCTTCTCCAACCCTAGCAAAGATGTCTGCCAGACACATGACTGCCCAAAGATGGTGGTGAAGTCACATGACATCCATCCTCTCCAACCCCGGCAAAGACAGCTTCCAGACAGGCGGCTGCCTAAAGATGGTAGCAAGCCATGTGTTGCTTATATCCCAAAGTAGAATCATGCCACATGGTTCCTTTAAGATTACCTATGCAGAGACTTTTAACTGTCAACCCCATGTTATGAGTTTTAAATTAACTTTTTGTTATAGATAGCACAGAATTTTAACCATACCCAATAAACTTCCTTTAGCTGTTCTGCTTTTTTTTTTTCCTCCCTGTCAGTTTTTTACTTCAGACATAGAGACTTTAAAAGAATGCCTGAGTCTTAAAAAGGGTGAGTCATAACCCAATTTCAGAGCTAGCTTTTTAATACAGTAGAATAACATAAAACAACTTTAATATTATCCATACCCAAATGACATTTGAATCCCTATTATATTACATCCAGTGGCCAGAAAGCCCAGAGATAAACACTGAGCCCGGGTGGCTGTTGGCTGGAGAAACTGTTGTACCCATTTCTTGAAACCCCCAGAGACCACCAAGGAGCCGGTTTCCGATGCAAGCACATAAGGGTCCTTTTATTCAGGTTCAACCTGGGCCACTGCATGGCAGATGGAAGGAAATGTGGCAGCAGCCATGAGCCCAGGTGTAGAGAGTTTTTATAGGGAAAAACCGTAAGCCGGGAATTACATGCTTGGGATTGGGTAGAAGGTATATGGGGCAAGGTGATTTTTTGAAACTATTGGTCTAGACTTTTGGCATGAAACCACATTTGAAACCATTGGGTTAGACTTTTGGCAGGGAACCACAACCCCCTGAGCAGGATTATCTGGACTGCTCAGCAGGATTATCTAGACATCTTCAAGGACCATAAACCACAGACAGAATGTCTTCAGGAGCATACTGCCCTGTATCTGTGTGAGTTGTCATGGTACATTCCTGAGGTCCTTCCTGAAACTGAGTACAGCAGATGGTCTGAGATGGTGGCCCTTGTGGTGGTATTGTGTTCCCCGAAATATTGTGCATGCTAATAAACTTATCTGGGGTCACAGAACAGAACAGCCACAATATTAAACATAGAGGATAGGCAGTGGTAGCACACACCTTTAATCCTAGCATTCCAGAGGCAGAAATCCCTCTGGATCTCTGTGTGTTCAAGGATATAGCCAAGCATGGTGACTCACGCCTTTAATCCCAGGGAGTGATGGCAGAAAGCAGAAAGGTATATAAGGCATGAAGACCAGAAACTAGAAGCTTTTGGCTGGTTAAGCTTTTAGGCTTTCGAGCAACACCAGCTGAGATTCATTCTGGATGAGGATTCAGAGGCTTCCAGTCTGAGGAAACAGGATCAGCTGAGGAACTGGCAAGGTGAGGTAGCTGTGGCTTGTTCTGGTTCTCTGATCTTCCAGCATTCACCCCAACACCTGGCTTCTGGGTTTGATTTTATTAATAAGAACTTTTAAGATTCGTGCTACAGGCCCTTCCCTAAGATGGGGTCTGTATTGTCTTCACAAAACAGCACATCAAGCTTACACACTCAAGACCAGAAACAAACATGCAGTGGCCACCGTGCATTCATAAATCACCAAAGAGACAGACAAAACTTTCCTTACCTCCTCCAATGCTATGATGTCAAGGGAGAGCCACCCTGGTAGCTGCCATAGAAGGGGTTACATGAAGTGATGCTGGAGCTGAAGCTCCAGCCACACATGCACATTGGTGCTGCAGCTGCACCCGCACAGCGGGCCACCTGCAGGCTTCCACACGGGGCTGGGGGCTTTCCTTCAAAGCTGCCCAGCGGCCCAAGCATTGCATTCTATACCCGACACATGGTACCATTGAATCCCATGCCCCAAAAGCTCCCCTGTTTCAGCAGGGACCTCTTCAAGAGTGGTGCCAGCTTCTCAGTCTTGTCTTTCGGTTCATCTCCCTCAGTCGCCCCAAGTCACAACTCACCAAGACAGACCAGACACAAGACAAGACACAGAGCAAAAATAAAAATGACAAAATAAAAATAAAAAGAGACGACAGTAACATTTGGTATCACACAGAGGTTTTGCCAGTCTGACCAAGAGAATTTGACAGGAGGCTGTTTTAGTTATCTCCTTGCACAACCCCTGGACTGCCTGATGTCCCTACACTGAGCCTCTCCAAACTCTAGGTATGGTCTTCAGTGTCCTGGGTTTGTTATGGCTTTGTTGTGCAGGTGCTGGAACCCTGATGACAGGTGCCAAGGTGCTGGGCCTCTCTGAGTTTTTGGGGTTTTGTTTTTTGGTGGTTTTTTTCTTAACATAGCCCCGAGTGTCACTAGAGCGTCCTCAGAGTTCCAAGGCAGGTATCTCTGGCTGAACTCCCAACTAACCAGAAATAACCAGTGGGCCATGGGACATCTCCTTTTGCCCTGAGCAGGGGTGCACAGACCTCATCAGATCCTCCCCGATCCCAGATAGGGCACCCCATCACCAGAATCCAGAAAACAGGCAGAAAGTGTCATAGGAAGTTAGCTTTAAAAGGTTTCCATGATTTACCAAAAAGAAGGCTCCCTAAAAAATGCTTGCTATCTCTCTTTTTGAGCACGGCTGTTCACTGCGGGGGTGGGGCAGGCAGAGTGGAGTGAAGAGTCTAGCTCCAGAATTTTGGGGTGGAATGGCCTTTCTTATCTCACTGGGGCCTCCAAATGTTAATCCTGAGATTTGCAAAAGAAAGACCAGTTCCACAATTTTGAGCCAAATTTGAAACAAGCTTTAATTGAATACTGACCAGGATGGACTTTGGTCAGAACCATGAGCTGGAATTCCAAGCTGAGTGGCCCTGAGACATGTATTGTAGGGACTTTTAAAGACAAATCCATATGGCCACTGTATTTTCCCATGTAGCTTGGCAGTTATTTTCCAAATACTACAACTCCCAGCATCCCAGGAAGTTACCTGGTCCTTGGGCAGGTGGGGCTTACAGGTTAACTTTTGAGTCTTACAGGCCCTCTCCCTATTTTGGTCCCCTAGCAACAGAAAAAGGCAGGCCACCACCTCTGTTTCCCCTTTTTATTCATTCAATTTATCGGCTAAATAGGAGTCCAACACAGAAAAGCCAGCCTCATATCCCTTTTCCACACCATTCCCTTAGTCCTCTTTTCCCCAAGGCCACATTCAATTAGGGCAGAACTACACACAACAGGTGACATGGGATGCCTGGATACTCAGGTAAGTGTGCTGTGACCCTCCCTGCCCCTCTGATGTGGGATGCCCCTCTGTACACTGTGAACATGTGTTGTTTTTATTGGTTGATGAGTAAAGCTGCTTTGGCCTATGGCAGAGCAGAATATAGCTAGATGGGAAGGCCAAACTGAATACGGAGAAAAAGAAGGGTGGAGTCAAGGCAGACACCATCCAACCACCCAAGGAGCAAGATGCCAGCAGACCAGTAATGCCACAGCAACATGACAATACACAGATTAATAGGAATGCGTTGAGTTAAGATGTAAGAGTATCAACCGCGCCCCGCCCCCCAGGTGCCTGCCCTGAGGAGATTTCTCCCAGAGTCCTGGGGAAGACTCTATAAGCAGGGATACCAATCTGAGGGATATCAAATGAATCTACTTACATGAAACTCTTTAGTCCAGTCACCTTATTCTTCTAAGACAAAATTCTATCTACACTGCTTTAATTCTGTTCTCATACTTAGCTCCTCTCTGCCCTTCGCCTCCTGTCCTCTCACAGTTCTAAGTTCTTTCCATCTTGTTCTCATCTCCATCATCTTCGTTCCTTTCTCTCTTCTTCCTGCGACCCGTGTCAACACCATCAGCAAAACAATGCCTTGCCACTTTCTAGTCAGGTGGAGTGAGTCTGCTCAGTAGCTAGGAAACCTGTGTCATAGCTTGAATGCACCTGGTAAGAAAAAAGCTCTTTTGTTCTGAGCTAATTGTTGGCAGAGAACTCTGGGGGTGCCACTTGGCCTGAGGAAGAAAGGAGGGTCTAAGTTTAATTTGCACAAGAAACAAAGCTATGTACCTAACATCTGCCTGGCCTAGATGGTGTCTTTGTATGGATATTTACCTTAATTTCAGGAGACTAGCAGGTGATCCGGAATTCTTATTCTGTCTGCTGTTTGTCTTTGGATGTTTGAGAGGTAACTCAGATAAAATATACTGTTATAAGTTCTTTATATATGTATATTTAAAAGCTAATATCACCAAGACTCCTTGAGGCTTAGCTTTTTCCTCTGGAAGAGCCCGGCTTCTTCCAGGTATTAGCTTTTACTATAATCAGCTGAATTCCTGCTTCATATTTCTATGGCACGTAGCATAAGAGCTAGCTAGCAAGAATCCTGAGCCATAGGCCATACAGTTTGTAATTAATATAAGCCTCTGAGTGATTATTTTATAAGCAGCTCTGAGAGCTCAGATGGGAGAGATTTGTCCAGACTGTGGGGTAAGCCAAGACAAAGAAACTTCCCCCTACACCCCTCTGTGAGGAGATGCTGGCAGTTGATAAGCACAGATGGGATGACCATTTGCAAGCAGACACAGCTGAACTCCTCAGGATGGCTGGTGTTGGGCTCAGACAGTCCTGCAGAACACAGGATGTTATTGTTTGAATATCTCATGTCCTCCACAGGCTCACATATTTTAAACAGTTTGTCTCTGGCTGCTGGTGCCATTTTGGATATGTGGCCTCACTGGCAGATGCAAGACCAGAGAGACATGGCCAAGAGTATCACAGCTCAACTCTGTTCTGGCCTGAACTTTCTGGTTCTTGGTCTGAATAGTTGTGAGTCCAGCTGCAGACAGGAGCATCTGCTGCTGCCATGATCACTGACATGCCTTTCCCACTGTGGACCTGCGAGCCTGGGTAATCTTACCAGGCTAAGTCTCTCCTGTCAAGTATTTTGTTCTGACAAGAAACATAACAACACTGTAGGCACCTGTTACCTGATTCCTGTGTCTTCAAAAGCTAGTTCCAAACCATGACAGAATACCTGACAAAGAAGGGCAGACAGACAGGAAAAGGGGCCATGCCGGGTAATGAAGGTGGCAAACTTCCAAGACAGTCAGCTCCTTCCTCATCCTCCTGATGTGAGACAAAAAGCCTGGCAGCTTAAAACAAAGGCCTTGCCAGTATGCCCCCTTCTGAGCCTGGATCAGATGTGTGTCTTAGTTAGGGTTTCTATTGCTGTGACGAGACACCATGACCATGACAACTCTTATAAAGAAAAACATTTAATTGGGTTGGCTTACAGTTCAGAGGTTTAGTCCATTATCATCATGGTGGAACATGGCGGTGTGCAGACAGACTTGGTGCTGGAAAAGGAGCGGAGAGTTCTACAACTTGATTTGAAGGCAGCAGAAGGAGTCTGTGACACTGGGTATAACTTGAGCACAGAAGACCTCAAAGCCCACCTCCACAGTGACACACTTCCTCCAACAAGGCCACACCTACACCAACAAAGCCACACCTCCTCTGGGGGCCATTTGCTTTCAAACCATCACAACATGTTATACAATAACTGTGGGCCAATCAACCATCCTATTGCTCTTCAAACTGACTGGCCCTATATTAGGAGACGGAAAACTCTTCAGGAAAATATGAGAAGAGATTGAATTATTGGCTTCCCCTCTTCTCTTCATGTGTGTTTCCTCATCCCTGATAAATGCCTTTCTTCAATTGCTGATTCTGTCTGTTCCCCTTTTCAGGGTTTGAGATTTCGCCACTGCTGCCTGTTGCTACCTTTTAATTCTTGAATTTGCAGGAAACAAACCTGATCAAGAGACCTCTGGGCTGAATCAACATTGAACTGGGATACAAAGAATGCAGGCTGAGACCAGAAGCAGGCCGGCCCCAAGTAAGGCCTTCCTCTAGCCAAGCTCCAAGGCTCTCAAATGTTCCAGAAGCTTTGGACCAATGTCCAAAACATGAGCCTATGGCATGATTTTAGGTCAGTCCATCCCTGGGAGAGACTTTCCTTAATACTTAGGCACATGAGATGACCCAGCAAGTACAAGCAAGCCTGCATTAGACCCCTGGAGCCCACAGTGGAAGGACAGACTCCCACAAGTTATCCTCTGATCTCCACCCATGCGCTGTGAAATCACCCCCACGCCCTGTGACATCACCCCCACGCCTCCTACACACACTAATAGATAAAATTAAATTTAAAAATTCCTTAATCCAGCCGGACAGTGGTGGCACATGCCTTTAATCCCAGCACTCGGGAGGCAGAGGCAGGAGGATCTCTGTGAGTTCAAAGTCAACCTGGGCTACAGAGTGAGTTCCAGGAGAGGTGCAAACCTACACAGAGAAACCCTGTCTCGAAAAATCAAAAAAAAAAAAATTCCTTAATCCAAAGTGGAATGATTTGGGACAGCATGTTCTGTTTCTTTTCATTCATATACTCTACCCTGCTTTTCCTCTTCCTGCCTAGTTAAATAGTAAGAGAGAATTATAACTGCTCTACCAATCTTTCTATTAGATTGTGAGTAGAGAATGATGTCTCCTCTATTCCTTTTGTAATTTGTTTTTTGTAACCTAATTACTAAAGAGCCAATTAGTTTTGAAAGTATCATATAAATACATGAAAATTATTAAAATAATTTCCTGGTTTTCAGAATATAAATCAGAATATGTATTAAGCAACCTCTTAAAATTATGTTACTTGAGTTAACCTATGTCTCTGGTCTAAAAGAAATGTAATATAACCCTGTTTACTGATGGTCTTCTATTTCTAGTTTTTGTTATTAACATGTTATTATATAGTTACTAATAAAATTGTGTAAGATTGCCTGTTGCTGTTATTGTTTTAATCTCACAGCCTTGTTATTAAAGAATCCCTGTTTCAGTATTTACTTTTTGGTCAATATTTACCCAAATCTAGTGTTAAGAACATAGTCTCTGCTAAACTTAGTAAAACACAATAGAATCTCATTGTCCTAGTTAGAGTTACTATTGCTATGACAAAACACCATGACCAAAGCCACTTGGGGAGAAAGGGGTATATTTGGCTTATGCTTGGTCATCACTAGTCATCGTCGAGGGAAGTCAAACAGGACAGGAACCGGGAGTCAGGAGCAGAGGTCCTAGAGGGGTGCTGATACAGAGGCCATGGAGGGAGCTGATGCAGAGGCCATGGAGGGAGCTGATACAGAGGCCATGGAGGGAGCTGATGCAGAGGCCATGGAGGGGAGCTGATGCAGAGCCCATGGAGGGAGCTGATGCAGAGCCGATGGAGGGAGCTGATGTAGAGGTCATGGAGGGAGCTGATGCAGAGGTCATGGAGGGAGCTGATGCAGAGGTCATGGAGGGGAGCTGATGCAGAGCCCATGGAGGGAGCTGATGCAGAGGTCATGGAGGGGA
>CABHPR010144751.1:29118-52759 GCA_902168415.1 Peromyscus melanophrys | reverse complement strand
AATAAATAAATAAATAAATAAATAAATAAATAAATAAATAAATAAATCTTAAATATATAAGAAAAAGAAATCTCCACTTATACCCTCTGCTCATTGATCTTCACGCTCAAGAATATCATACAGCTCCATCACTCAACCTTTGCCTGGGATGTCTTCTTTGTTTTGTTTTGTTTTTGAGACAGGGTCTCAGCTTATGTAGCCCTGGCTGGCTTGGAACTCACTCTGTAGCCCAAGCTGGCCTTGACCTCAGCTCCACCTGCCTCTGCTTCCCAACAGCCGGGATAAAAGTGCCTGCACCACTTTTGCAGTTTCCTCCAAGATTTTGGAGGGAAAGCCCTTTAAGAAAGGAAGTAAACAATTTAAAATAGTTTCAGGAAGTCCCTGAAGCTGACCCTAGGGTCCTACCTCCCTGAGAGTATCTAAGCAGTAAAGACACACTCAGACTGGCTGAGCTGCTTCCAAGAGGCATAGACTGAGGAGCCTGGAGGAAACAGAGAGAGCAGCTGAAATGCCCCAAAAAAGTGGTTCTCAACCTATGGGTCGTGATCCCTTTGGAGTCACAGGGGTCGCCTAAGACCATAGGAAAATACAGATATTTACATTACAATTCATAAGAGTAACAAAATTACAGTTACGAAGTAGCAATGAAAATGAGTTAATGGGTGTGGGTGTGGGTGTCACCCCAACATGAGGAGGAATTGTATCAAAGGGTCACAGCATCAGGAAGGGTGAGAACCACTGACCTGGAAGAAACAAAGACCTGCCTGCAGAGCTGCTCAGAGAACCGAGCCCCTGGGAGAGGACACTCCCCAGAGTGTCCCAGAGATGCCTACAGAGCTGTCTTAGGCACTAAGGTGGGATTGGGTGACGCAGCTGCCTGAGTCATTTCTGCTTCTGCAAGAAACCCTCACCTGTATTCCTGTAAGCGCCCCCGCCCCTGCTTCCCCCCAAAACCAAAAACCAAAACCACCTCACCAGGTTGGATGGTGGTGGCATCTGTAGTCGGTTCTGTTGCTGCCTCTCTGGGGTGGGGAGATGTTTGTTCGTGTTCCCCAGAAATAGTGTTTCACAACAGCCACCACACCCACCTGGCTCCTTCTTCTAAGACAAGGTTTCATGGAACCTAAGCTGGCCTTGAACTCTTGATCCTCCTTCTTCCATCTCCAGGGTGTTAAGATAAGAGGCTTGAGTCACCCGTGGCAATGGCAGCAGCCGCTGCTGCTTCGTCTAGTTCTTTTTCTTCTGGTTCTTCTTCTCTTCCTCCTCCTCCTCCTTTTTTTTCCTTCTCCTTTTTGAGAGACTATCCCTGTGTAGTTTGGGCCAGCTTCAAAATGGCTAGGCAGGGCCCACAAGGTTGTTCAGCAGGTAAAGGTATTGGCCATGCAAGCTTGGAGATCTAAATTCCATCCCCAGAACTCACAGAAAAGCCAAGAGAAAGCTGGGCCATGGTGGCGCACGCCTTTAATCCCAACACTCGGGAGGCAGAGGCAGGCAGATCTCTGTGAGTTGCAGGTCAGCCTGGTCTACAAAGCGAGTTCCAAGATAGCCAGGACTACACAGAGAGACCCCAAAAAATAAAAAAGTCAAGAGAACGGATTCCACGAAGTTGTTCTTTGCTCTACTGTGGCAGGCATGTAAAACCAACCCCCCCATACAATAATTTTTTTTTTAGAATTGATTTTTATTTTTATGTATATGTGTTTTTTGGGGGGTGAGTATGTGCATCTGAGTGCAGAGGTACCAGCAGAGGTATTGGATCCCCTGGAACTGGAGTTTGGTGCTAGAATCTGAATTTGGGTCCTCTGGAAAAGGGTTGAGTACCCTTAACCACTCAGCCCTCTCTCCAGTCCCCACAATAATATTTTTTAAAAACTTGCTATGCAGTCCAGCTGGTTTTGAACAAATCCTCCTCCTGTCTCAGCCTCCTGAGCACTGGGATTACAGGCATGGGCCACCATGCCTGGCAGGATCCTGTTGCTTGTGGTAGGGAACTCTTCATCTTCCTTCAAGACCTGACCGAACTAATCCCCTCTCTTTCGCTTGACTGGTTTTCCCAAACAGAGTGACTTCCGCTTTTCAATTTACATATGCATGTATGCATCTCCTGTGACTTGTCTTAAGCCCTTTGTGTGTGTCTACAGTGCCCTCCTTTGGGGCCTCATTCAGCCCTGTACCTTCACTCATTCATTCATCCAACGAATCTATTTTTGAGCGCCTGCCTATCCCAAGCGTGGGAGCAGCTCACTCAATGTCTGCCGAGGGGATGAATGGAGTGGTGAGAGGTTGTTACCCCAGTGGATGCTGGGTTGCTAGGTAACAAACTCTAGAAGAGGGGGTGTGACTGCTAGTGTGTGAGAAGAGTACAACACATTTTCCTGCAGGATCAGGGAAAGCAAGTGGGTGGAAATCCCATGTTTCTTTTTGGCGACGTATTGCTTTGCTTTTGCTTTGGGCTTTTGATTTTTGTATGCTAGGCGCCTCACTCTATAACCTGTGGCTGGCCTCCTGCGTCAGTCTGACTTCCCATACCTGGTTTTCTGTTTCCTGTTAATTGGAGACAGGGCCTCAGATTGTAACGCAGGTCCAGTATGTAATTCAAGTCTGACTTCAAACTCACGGCGGTCATCCTGCCTCAGCTCATGGGTACTGGAAATACCTGTGTGAGCCACTATGCCAGCCTTCTGATTTTTTAGTGCTTTAAAAAAAAAAAAAAAAAAAAAAAAGCAGTTTTTACAAAACAGGGAGTCACCAGGTTCTGGGGTTCCCCTGGCCCAATGCTCCTACCTGAATGTTCTAGCATGCTACTTCAAAGAAAGAATATCTTTCTCATGGATGTCTTCCCAGCTCCAAACAGCCCCTGGTGCTGGGTGGTTGAAGGCAGACTCCATTCCTGCCAGCTTCCACCGCCTGCCTGGAGGTTACAGGACTCCTATCTGTGCCGGCTTCTGGGTCCATATCTGTTATCAGGCTCCTCTAGGCTGTGAGCATCCCGGGGACTTATGATTCAGGTTCCTCCAAGAACTAGAACCCAAGGGGTACCTGGGTATGCTTGTGAAAGAGGGTTGTTTGGGGTTGGTTGGATTTGGATTTTTTCTTTTTTTTCCCCTTTCTTTCTCCTTTGGAGCTGGGGGCTCACTCCGGGTCTCAAGCATTCTGAGCAAAAGCTTTACCACTGAGTCATACCTGCAGCCTATGAGATGGATTTTGTTGTTGTTGTTGTTGTTGTTTTCTTGTTTTTGTTTTTCAAGACAGGGTTTCTCTGTGTAGTTTTGGTGCCTGTCCTGGAACTCGCTCTGTAGCCCAGGCTGGCCTCCAACTCACAGAGATCCACCTGCCTCCCTCCCGAGTGCTGGAATTAAAGGCGTGCACCATCGCACCTGGTGTTGGTATTTGTCTTTTTTCCTACCATTGTTGTTCTCTCTGCCTCCAGCTGATTGGATGATGTCAGCTGCATAGGGCGTGGCCTCTTCCCACTCAGCCCCACTCCTGTGCCAGTCTCCTCCAGCAACGCCCTGATAGACCCATCCAGAAATTCATGTTTTCCTTAATCTGGTCAAGTTGGCGTGGGGACTTAACCATCTCAGGGGCAGTTAATAGTGATGTATATATTTTTTTAATTTTAAAATTTTGTTTATTAATCTCTGTGTGTGGCTTTTTTTTTGAAATAGTCTGTTGTGTAGTTCTGGCTCATGGCAATACTTTTGCTTCAACATCCTAAATGCTGGGATTACAAGCATGTGCCTCCAGACATATCCTGAAGCAAACATCTTGACAATGAGGTAGGTGGCCTGGAGGGAGAAAATGAGCTCAGATTCCAAGAGCTGTCTCAGGAAGAGTGAGATGACCGACACCAGAAGGTGCAGGAAGGGAGCTGTGTTCCACGAGTGTCTGTGGTAGATGGCCACCAACCATTCTCCCTACAAGCATGGCAACTGTGTCTGGCATGTACCCTAAGGTGCTGCTTGGGTGATTGGCGTTGGCAAGTTGGGCTTGTCCCATAAGCTCTAAGAGACTCCTCCTAGGTGTGGTGTATTAGTTACTTTCCTGTTGCTGTGATAAATCCCCAGGCCCAAGGCAACTTATAGAAGGAAGCGTTTATTTGGGCTTACAGTTCCAGAGGGTCAGAGTCCATGATGGAGGAGCAAACATGTTAGCAGGAGCAGGAAGCTGAGGGCTCATGTTTTGGACTGCAATGGCAAAGCAGAGAGAGCTGACTTGAAATGGTATGACTCTGTAAACTCTCAAAGCCTGCCCCCAGTGACATACTTCCTCCATCAAAGCCATCCTAAACCTCCCCAGACAGCCACCAACTGGGAATGAGACATTCAAATGCCCGCGACTAATGGGAGACATCTCATTCAAACCTCACAGCCACCGTGCTTCCTCCTCTGGGTCTTCCCTCTGGCAATCCATACATGTCTGATAGGCTGGAGGAAGAACAGAAATAACTGAGGAAGTCCGACCTCCTCAGCAACCGGGTGGCCATCTTTGTTGTTGTTTATTTCTATAATGCTGGTGCTTGGACTCAGGGTTTCCCATGTGCTTGACAAGCAGTTTATCACTGAGTTTTAGGTGTAACCCTCCCTGGCCTATGTGCATGAGTGTTCACGTGTGTGTGTGTGTGTGTGTGTGTGTGTGTGTGTGTGTGTGTATCACGAGTATGCAGTGAGTATGCAGTGCCCATGAAGGCCAGAAGAGGCTGTCTGTGCTGCTTAGATCTATGTCCACTTGACACGAACAATAATCATCTGAGAGGAGGAAATCTTGATTGAGAAAATGCCTCCATAAGATCTGGCTCTGGACCAGCCTGTAGAGCATTTTCTTAGTTAGTAATTGATAGGGGAGGGCCCTGCAGCACATGGTGGATGGTCATCCCTGGGCTTGTGACCCTGGGTTCTATAAGAAAGCAGACTGAAGCCAGGCGGTGGTGGCACACGCCTTTAATCCCAGCACTCGGGAGGCAGAGGCAGGCGGATCTCTGTGAGTTCGAGGCCAGCCTGGTCTACAAAGCAAGTTCCAGGACAAGCTCCAAAGCTACACAGAGAAACCCTGTCTCGAAAAAAAAAAAAAAAAAAAAAAAGAAGGAAAGAAAGCAGACTGAGCATGCCTTATGGAGCAAGCCAGTAAGCAGCTCTCCTCCATGGCTTCTGCATTGGCTCCTGCCCTGCTTGAGTTCCTACCCTGGCTTCCTTCAAGGATGAACAGTGTTGTGAAAGTGTAAGCTGAGTAAAGCCTTTCCTCCCCAGCTTGCTTTTTGGTCATCGTGTTTCATTGCAGCAATAGAAACCCTGACTAAGAGAGCACCAAAACCCCCGGAAATGGGATTAAGAATGGTTGTGAGCCTCCCTGTGCATGCTGGGAACCAAGCTCTTCTATTTATTTATTTATTTATTTATTTATTTATTTATTTATTTATTTATTTATCTATTTATCTATCTATCTATCTATCTATCTATCTATCTATCTATCTATCTATCTGTATCTCTATCTATCTTCTGTCTGTCTGTCTGTCTGTCTGTCTCTCCTGAGACAGGGTTTCTCTTTGTGTGTGTGTGTGTGTGTGTGTGTGTGTGTGTGTGTGTGTGTGTGTATGTGTGTGTGTGTGGTTTTCTTTTTTTCTTCGAGATAGGGTTTCTCTGTGAAACAGTCCTGGCTGTCCTAGAACTCACTCTGTAGACCAGGCTGGCCTCGAACTCACAAAGATCCTCCTGGCTCTGCCTCCTGAGTGCTGGGATTAAAGGACCTCCAGGCTCCTTTTTGTTTTTTAAGAAAAAGGATTGAAAGAAAGAAAGAGAAAAAGAATTTCAGTGGCACAGAATTTACAAAAGCACCCAATAGAGCACTCGACCCCTTGTCGCTGAGGCAGCATGGATGGATGTCAGGAGACTAAACTGTCACATGGTTGCTTGGCAACCAAATTTTTTAGTGACAAAACCTCAGAACCACAACAGAGGGAAAACTGAAACCTGTGCCATGGTTAGGGGTTTATCTAGTTAAGTAAAGCCCCGGGTCTGCTAGAGGCTCTCTTGGATCTCCAACACAAGGACCCTGGGGCTAAGTATCCATTCACCAGTGTGGCAGAGAAGTCATTCAACCTGACTGGCAGGGCCCCTGCTCAGAGGGACAGGGTGTGGGGCACCTACAGGGCTTTGTTCTTGGCTAGACTCATGCAGGTGTGTAGGCCAGAGCTTGGGCCTTCTCACGCTACAGTTGAGTCTGTGTGCTGTGTGGGCCTGCAGTGTAACAATAACCAGAATTCATAGCTTAGTCTCAGATCTGTGGCTTTTCAGTCAGCGTTCTTGTCCATTTTTCACGGAGGGAAGGCATGCGCCATATGAAGCGTGAAAATCCTGTGCTCAGAACCAAGCAAGGCTCCAGGGGAGTTGCAGGTTGCATTCTGGGTGAATACTGCCAGACACCTCAAATTCATTTTGAGTTTGATTTTGAATTACTTTTGGGTGGTTGTGGGTTCAAACACCTTTTACTTTGGCTATGTTTTTCACTCAAAATAGCCTTCAATTTAAGAAGCTGGTCTAAGGTGGGGTGTATTGACACATGCCTTTAATTCCAGCACTCAGGAGGCAGAGGCAGGCAGATCTCTGTGAGTTCGAGGCCATCCTGGTCTACAGTGTGAGTTCCAGGACAGCCAGGGCTACTTAGACCCTGTCTCAAAACAAACAAACAAACAAACAAACAAAAAAGCTGGACTGGGGGCCAGAGAGCTGGCTCATCTGCTAAGAATATGCACTGCTTTGGGCAGTGGTGTCCCAGAACTTCAGTCCCAACAACTTGGGAGGCAGTGGCAGGCAGATCTCTGTGACTTCCAGGCCAGGCCAGCCTGGTTTACACAGTGTGTTACAAGCCAGCCAGGACTGTTATGCAGAGAAACCTTGTCTCAAAAAACCAAAAAAGAAAAAGAAAAAAAAAAAGAGTGTACACTGCTCTTACAGAGTTTGGTTCCCACCACCCATTTTGGACAATTCAGAGCCAACCTCCCTTAACTCCAGCATCAGGGGGGGATCCTATACCTCTCTGTAGCTTCCTTGGGCACCTCACCTGCATTCATGTGTAAAAATAATAAAAATAAATATATAGTTTTTAAAAGAAACGGGGCTGTAGAGAAGGCTCAGTAGTTAAGAGCACTTGCTGCGCTTGGTGGTGGCGGCGGCAGCGGCGGCGGCACAGGCCTTTAATCCCAGCCCTTGGGAGGCGGATGCAGGTGGAGCTCAGTGAGTTCGAGCCAGCTTGGTCTACAGAGCAAGCTCCATGACAGCCAGGACTGTTACACAGAGAAAACTTGTCTCAAAAAACAAAACAAAAAGAGCACTTGCTGTTCTTTCAGAGGACGAAAGTTCAGTTTCCAGCACCCACATCAGCCTGTAACTCCAATTCCAGGGGCTCCTATGCTCTTTCTGACCTCCACAGGTGTGTTTATTATATACAGTTGAATAGAGAGCCAGGGTCACTGCATACAGCTGCACAGGGAGACTAGGTCACTGCATACAGCTGCACAGGGAGCCAGGGTCACTGCATACAGCTGCACAAGGAGACTGGGTCACTGCATACAGCTGCACAGGGAGGCAGGTTTAGCTAATCGTGGTAGGAACAGCCTCTGTAGGGGAGCAGTCTTCAGGACATAAACATGGGGGAGGGGAAGAAAGCTATGGTGGACAATTCCTGTACACACTATCAACATTCACACTCAGACCAGAGGAAGGCTTTACTGTCCCAGAGTCTCATCCAGGAAAAGCTTTGCCAGTCCCATGGGGCAGAGACATTAGGATCCTTGAGATGCCGGTATCCCATGGGGCAGAGACATTAGGATCCTTGAGATGCCGGTATCAACGATACACATTCACTCAGGGATTCACTCTCTTCTCACAAAGGAGGAGGAGGAGAGAGAAAGTGACCAAGTGCAAGTTCCTTTTATTAATTATGAGTATAGCATAATAATAATTATTAATTTGCTTGCTTATTTTGAGACAGGTGCTCACTATTTAGACCAGGCTCTCCCCTGCAGATTCTCCTGCCTCTGCCTTACTGCAGTTTCATTTATTTTTTTGAGACAGGATCCTCTACTTGGAGCAGATTAGCTGTGGTGCCATATATAGAAAATGTAAAAGTCAGTTGGGCATTAAATTGCATGCCTACAATCCCAGCACTTGGGAGATGGAGGCAGGAGAAACAAGAGTTCAGGGCTAGCCTAAGCTACCTGAGACCTTGTATCAAAAACAAGAAAAGGCTGAGGAGACAGCTCGGTTGGTCAAGTGCCCTCTGTGCAAGTGTGAGTTGAGATCCCAGCAGGCATGAGACACGTCAGCACTGGAGGAAGTGGAGACAGTCTGACCAGCAAGTTCCAGGTTCAGTGAGAGACTCTGCCTCAAAAACTAAGGTAGAGGGCAATGGAGGAAATACCTGACATCTATCCCTGTTCTCTGCAGGGTTCAGACACACATACACACAGGCACATACTGGTGCACACAGAGTTAGACAAAGAACATTGATGGTGAGCTGCATTACTTGCTTTGATATTGCTGTGATGAAACACCACAACCACAAAACTTAGAGAAAGAAAGGTTTATTCGGCTTTACAGTTCTAGAAGTTTTAAGGGTCCCTGTTGGCAGCTGAGATCACCTCTTGGACCAGCAGCACAAAGCCAGGAGAGAGAACTGGGATTGGCCAGTAGGTTTGAAACCTTGTTGTAGTTACTTTTCTATTTGTGATAAGACACAGTAACCAAGGTGACTTACAGACAAGTTAATTTGGGGCTCACAGTTTCAGAGGGTTAGTTAGAATCTACTACTGTCATGGTGGGGAACATGGCAGCAGGTAGGCAGGCTTGGGGATGGAGGAGTAGCTGAGTGCTCACATCTTAATCCATAAGCACAAGGCACAGAGAGCTAACTAGGAATAGCATGGATTTTTGAAACCTTAGAGCTCTTTCCCAGTGAGACGTCCCCTCCAACAAGACCACACCTCCTAATCCTTCCCAAACAGTTTCACCAATGAGTGGGGAGGCAATTTTTTGAATATAGATGCCTATGGGGCTATTCTCTTTTGTTTCTCTATGTAACAGCCCTGGCTGTCCTGGAACTCACTCTGTAGACCAGACTGGCCTTGAACTCACAGAGATCCACCTGCCTCTGCCTCCAGCATGCTGGGATTGAAGGTATACACTACCACGTCCGGCTATGCTATTCTTATTCCAACCACCATATTTCATTCCAGGCCCCTATAGGCTTGCAGCTGTGTCATAATGCAAAATGCATTTAGTCCAACTTTGAAAGTCCCCATAGTCTTTCAGTCTCAACATAGTTTAAAGTCCAAAGTCTCTTCTGAGACACAAGGCACTCTCTTAGTTGTAACCCCCACCCCAACCCCATAAAATCAAAGTGCAAACTGCATACTTTCAACATACAGTGGTACAGAATATACATTACTATTCTACATGGAAGGAAAGGGGCCGACATAGTGAGGAAAAACTGGACCAAAGTTAAAACTGAAACCAGCAGGACAAACTCCAAATCTTTGTTGTTGTTGTTTGTTTTTTGAGACAGGGTTTCTCTGTGTAACCACCCTGGCTGTCCTGGAACTCACTCTGTAGACCAGGCTGGCCTCAAACTCACAGAGATCCACCGGTCTCTGGAGTGTTGTGATTAAAGGCAGTAGCTTTATGTCTGATGTCAAAGGGCTTAGATAGCTCTGCCCTTCACTTTTGCAGACTACAACATGCTTTTCCCTCTTGGGCTACTTCCACTCCCTATATACAGCTCTTGGCAGATATATCTAACACAATCCAGGCTTCACTTGGACAGCTTCATTCAATGGCCTCTCAGGGCCTCTATGCAGTGACTCCATGGCCACGTGGCTGGCTTCAGTGGCTCTTATTAACCTTGGACAATTTCATGTTGGGAAATATTATTTTAAGGTGTGTTACTTTTGTTTATGTTGCATTTTTTTTTAACTCTGTGAAGTTGTGTTACTTTGTCTAAATCATCTGATGGTCTAATAAAGAACTGAACGGCCAATGGCAAGGCAGGAGAAAGGAGAGGTGGGGCTGGCAGGCAGAGAGAATAAACAGAGGGAGAAATCTGGGAGGAGAAGAAGAAAGAAGAAGGAATGAGAGAACAAGGAGAGGAGGACATCAGGGGCCAGCCCTCAGCTACGCAGCAAGCCACGGAGTAAGACACAAAGAAAGGTATACAGAAATAGAGAAAGGTAAAAGCCCAAAGGCAAACGCTAGACAGGATTTGCTGGCTAGAGACAAGCCAAGCTAAGGCCAGACATTTATAATTAAGTATAAGCCTACATGTGTGGTTTATTTGGGAGCTGGGTGGAGGGCCCCCCAAAAGAGTAAAGAAAACAACCAACAACAATTTCACAACTCCTTTACTGTAGTATCCTTCATGACTCTAAAGGTACATGGTCGATGTGAACCTGCCAAGTTTGACTGCCTACTTGGTGTGGACCCAGGCCTTGACTAAGATTTGAATAATATTTGCATAAACTTTGTGTTGTTGCTTTTTAGGAGTATAAAACTTCTTCAGCTTTTTCCTTTCAGACTTTTAGGACTAGCTTTGTGGAGTTTTACCCTAAGGGTACCACTCCCCTTACTCTATTTCACATCAAGACTCTCCTTATCTGTTTGAGCACAGCCTTGACTCCAACATCACACATCCTAGTGCTCTTTTTCTCCTAAACTGTGCCTTGTGCCTTCTTCTTGCTGTGTTTGCTCTTTCTCATTGTAGACCTGCAGAAGAGTGATTACTAATAACCATATAACAGCGTCAATATTAGGCTGTCTTGAAATCTCCTATGCCAAGGAAAGCAGTTCATTATTTTTTAATTTAGCCTCAGGCAGATACTTAGGGAAAGGGCAGAAAGCAACCACGTTCTCTTGTTAGTTGTTTTTGCTCTTTGCCCTTTTGGGGGACCCACCACCCAGCTACCAGATAAATCACACACGGGGCCTTGTTCTTAATTATAAATGCCTAGCCTTAGCTTAGCTTGTTTCTTGTCAGCTTTTCTTTAAATTATCCTGTCTACCTTTGGCCTCTGGGATTTTTCCTTTTTTTACTTCTGTATATTGTACTTTCACTCTTATCCATGGCTGGCTGTGTGGCTGTGTGGCTGTGTGGCTGGTCCCTAGCATCCTCCCCTCCTTGTTCTCTTGCTCTTTCTTCTTTTTCTTCCATATTTCTCCTTCTATTTATTCTCTCTGCCTGCCAGCCCCACCTATCCTTTCTCTTGTCTCACTATTGGCCATCAGTTTTTTATTAGCCCACCAGGTGTTTTAGACAGGCACAGTAACACACCTTCACAGGGTTAAACAAATGCAACATAAAAGAATGCGACACACCTTTGCATCATTAAAGCAAATGTTCTGCAGCATAAACAAATGTAACACATCTTAAAATAACATTCTACAACAACATTCTTTTTTTTTTTTTTTTTTTTTTTTTTTGAGACAGGGTTTCTCTGTAGCTTTGGAGCCTGTCCTGAACTAGCTCTGTAGACCAGGCTGGCCTCGAACTCACAGAGATCCACCTGCCTCTGCCTCCCGAGTGCTGGGATTACAGGCGTGCGCCACCATCGCCTGGTTTACAACAACATTCTTTGCCAAAACACTACACAAATTTAGCCCAGTTGTGACTGTTTTTTCCCTCTGAAACATCATGAGCTGTTATGATGATCCATACGACCCATATGGATCCAACTATGATCCATGGGGCGGGTGGTTTTTTTGGTCTTTTAATGGGTTATGGGTCTGGGATAATTTTCATTGATTAGGGGGGTTGGTTACAAATTGTTGTCAAGGGTTAAGAAAAGGGCTAAGCAAAGGAGATTAGATTTAAGGTTCTTGTTAAAAAAAAAAAAGAAAAGAAAAGAAAGAAAAAAATAAAGAAAAGTAAAGAAAAAGACAATTATTAGTTTTAAATACTTTACATTGGATTGGATTGTTTTATATTGTATACAAATTATATATATTGAAATTGATATTGATAGAAAATGCTATATGTATATTTCTAACTGTATTTATACCGTTCATTTAACAATGTAATACAATTTTCTGATCCTTGAATGTTATTATTACCAACTATTAGAATATAAAGAAATGAAAGTTAGTAGTTAGACATTACAATAGAACTTGTAGTCATATTAGGTATGTTTTCTAGATTGAGCAGATATATTTTAGATAGACAGGTCATCTTCAAACCCTTCAGAGATCTACAGAATATGGCATTTAAAATGTTTTAATAACTTAGAAAATTTTTCTTTTTTGTTATGACTATGAGACATGTCGGCTCCTGCAGTACCAATCTACTTCAGAGAGAATATGGGCATTGAAGAAACTGCATATGGAGTTAACTTTCATTGTGGCAAAAGTTAGCCACTGGACAACAAAGTATTTTCGAATCAACTGCTGACAAACAGGACAGACAGAACATGAAACAAAGGACTACTGATTCTTGCCAAAACAAGTGTGGTTATGGCTTTATCAAAAGGCATCTTCTGAGGCCAGGACAATATGGCACCATCCCTGAAGTGGCCTTCACAATTCGGAAAAGGTACAGTGCCCTTTTCTTTGAAGGCAGCTGAAGAGGCAATGGGCCGATGGCTTCTGATGTACAATGGAACAGCAGCTGAAACAGTTATTTTTGAAGAGTAACTAAGCTCACGCCTCTCAATAGTAGAATGGCAATTAATAGAAGGATGTGAAGAAGAACAGGATGCTGAGATGAAGCCACATACACACATAGCCAAGAAGAATGGACAGCTGAATTCAAAAAACATCAACAATTTCCAGAATTTAAAATCCTGAATCATGACATGACACTAGTGGAATTCAGGTATTTCTGGTATATGGACTGCTCTCACCCAATGTGAGGTTGAACTGTTGACCTTGTGTATATCTTACTTCACAAATGAGTCTGTCAGATATGCTAAGCCTATAGGCTGAAGATGATGCCCCAATACTGCGGAGAAACCTCAGATGACTGTCCAGGCAGCTGGCTGTTTCTGTCAACTCACAATTTTTTGGAAGTTGCTTGCATGTACTTCCTGTTTTTATTTTTGTTAGCTAATATTATTTCCTTCTTGGGTCTCTGAAGGAGTTGAAGATTATTTAGTTATAGTTGAAGATTAATTAGGATAGAAAGTGAATTAGATACAATAGGATAGATAATAGAATTATTTTCTCTGAATTTGTTAAATACAAATAGACTAGACATTGTTTAGGTATTTATTACTTGTATATATTGTATATAGTTATTGTACTTCTGTATATAGTTTTTCTTATGTTAGTTATAAGCGTTTTCGTTTTTTCTCTTTATTAAAATAGAAAAGGAGAAATATGGTGATATTTTCTTTTGTAATTAAATGTTATTTGTATGTTAATAAATAAAGTTGCCTGGGGGTCAGAGCTATTAGCAAGCCATAGGAAAGCAGGGCAGTGGTGGTATATGCTTGTGATCACAGCACTTGGTAGACAGAGCTAGGTAAGTCTCTGTGTGTTCAGGGATACAGTCAGCATTGGATACACATGCCTTTAATCTCAATACCAACAACAGAACACCTGGAGGTCTATACAAACAGGCCGTGATGAGGCAGTCCTGTGGTTGGGTTTACAACCAATGAGAAGGCAGAACAGAGACTATATAAAGACTTTAACACAGAAAGTAGCGGCTCCTTCGGAGAGGTAGGACCACTGCAGGAGGAAGGGTAAGGTTTTAGCTCTTAGCTCTGACCTCTTGGCTTTCTTCTTTGCATTGGTTCTGTGTTTCTTATTTATAAGACGGTTGGTTACATCTACAGTTTTTTCCCTCTGAAACATCATGAGCTGTTATGATGATCCATACGACCCATATGGATCCAACTATGATCCATGGTCCATATTATTCTCAGCACCCAAGTTCCTATTAGACTGGTCTGTTAAGCCGCATTTATAATGTCCAGGAGTTTTCCTAGTCCCAAGTCCCAAAGTCTTCCACATTCCTCTAAAAACCCTAGCACGATCAGGGTTGTCACAGTAATAGCCCACTTCCTGGTACCAACTGCTGTCTTAGTAATTTTTCTATTGCTGTGATAAAACACCATGACCATGGCAATTTATAGAGGAAATGGCTTATTTGGTGTTTACAGTTTCAGAGGGTGAATCCATAACCATGGTTGAAGAGCATGGCAGCAGTCAGATATTCATGGCATTAAAGCAGTAGTTGAGAGCTCATATATTTAACCACAAGCATAACAGAGAGAGCTAACTGGGAATGGAATAGGATTTTTGTTTGTTTGTTTGGTTTTTAGTTTTGGTTTTTTTCAAGACAGGTTTTCTCTGTGTAACAGCCCTGGCTGTCCCGAAACTCACTCTGCATACCAGAATGGCCTCGGACTCACAGAGATCCACTTGCCTCTGCCTCCTGAGTGCTGGGATTAAAGACATTTTCCACTAACACCTGGCTAGAATGAGGTTTTGAAACCTCAATGTCCACCCTGATTGACATGCCCCTCCAACAAAGCCACATATTCTAATCCTTCCCAAACAGTTTTACTAATTGAGGACCAAGTATTCAGATATAGAGTCTAAGGGTGGTGTTGTAGAATATTATTTTAAGGTGTGTTACTTTTGTTAATGTTGTATTTGTTTAACTCTGTGAAGCTGTGTTACTGTACCTGTCTAAAACATCTGATGGTCTAATAAAGAACTGAGTGTCCAATAGCAAGGCAGGAGAGAGAAATAGGAGGGGCTGGTGGACAGAGAGAATAAAATAGAAGGAGAAATCTTCAAGGAGGAAGAAGTAGCCAGAGAAGGAAGAGGACTCCAGGGGCCAGTCACCCAGCTACACAGCAAGCCATAGAGTAAGAGTAAGATTTACAGAAGTAAGAGAACTGGAAAAGCCCAGAGGCAAAAGACAGATGGGTTCATCTAAAGTTAAGGAAAGCTGGCTAGAAACTAAGCCAAGGCCAGGCATTTATAAATAAGAATAAGCCTCCATGTGTGATTTATTTGGGAGCTGGGTGGCAGCCCCCCAAAAAGAGTAAAACCCACCGACATCAGGGGGCCATTCCTTACTCAAACCACAACCAACCTCAAAGCTGACCCCCAACGAAGTATTTCCTCCACTATGACCACATCTAGTTCAGTGGTCTTTCTCAAGCAGTGCCCCCAACTGGGGATCAAGTTTTTCAAATTCCAGAACCTTGGAGGGATATTTGCATTCAAACTACCACAAAAGCCCAACATACATGTACTAAATGACCAGAAAGGTCACTGTATGCTTGTCCAAGATACATCCTTCCGTGCCAGACTCAGGTGTTCCCATCTCATAAGACTTGGTTACACGGCCACCCATTTCTGTGATGGGTCTCACTTGCTCATTTAGGGGATGGGTCACTGTGATGGCACACAGTGGATGCCCCTTTGGTCAGCGGTCAGTTTGCAACTACAGTAGTGATAGGAACCTCACATTCCCCCCCCCCCCCCCCCCCCCCCCCCCGTTTGGTGCACACACCATTGCACACAGCAGCCCTCCCAGGGGTCACAATCTGGCTCCTTCCTGGTTCTGCTACTTCACTGGTCTGAAGCCTCATCAGTTTCTCTGCATGCTCGTCTTCCTTCAGACTGGTAAAGAAAGTATTTGATAGGTGGGCAGTGGTGGCACAGGCCTTTAAATCCCAGCACTTGGGAGGCAGAGGCAGATCTCTGAGACCAAGGCCAGCCTGATCTACCAAGTAAGTTCCAGGATGGCCAAGGCTGTAACACAGAGAAATCCTGTCTCAAAAAATCGAAAAGAAAAGAAGTATTTGGCAAAGGTCTCCAAAGCCACGTTATTTGGATACAAACAGTAAGACACAGAGAGAGGAAGTGACTCCCGGTTGATATGACAATGGATTGCAGTATCTCAGGACTGAGGGCAGTTCTGGTATACTGGTGGAGAGGACTCTGTTGTTATGGCAACAGCTTGGTGAAATGTGATGGTTAGTGAAATGTGACAGGATCTAGAATCCCCTGGGAGGTGGGCCTCTGGGTGTGCCTGTGGGGCATTAGCTTGGTTACATTAATTGATGTGGGAAGACCCATCTTGACTGTGGGTGGGGCCGCATGAATGGAGAAGGGGAAGACAGCAGCAGCCATATGCATTGCCCTCTTCTGACTGATGATGCAATGTGATCAGCTGCTTCGCAGACCTGATGCCTTGACTTCCCTGCCGTAATGGACTGCACCCTGAACGGTGAGCTAAAATAAGCCCTCTCTCCCTTAGTTTGCTCTTGTCAAAGTTTTTTTTTTTTTAAATTTTTTTTATTTGTCACAGCAACAGGAAGAGAAACTAAGACGAGAGGCATAGTGCTGAGGTGTTGACGCTTTGGGGTAGTCCCAGGATGTTGGGAGGAGGTGGTGATGGTCTGCTGGTTCTGACCATTCAACTGGGATCTTTGAGTATTTTCTGTTCAGGGAGTGTTGAAACAGTACACCACAGAAAGTCTCTGTGAAGGTCTCTGAGATAAAAGTCTTGTTAGGTAACCCAAGATTGCCCTGAACTCATGATTCTTAGCCTCTCAAGTCCTGGGATTACTGGCCTGTGCCATGACATGTCTTAATATATAGCAGGAGCTAGCCTGAAGCTGACCAGGTTGGCCGGGATGGTCTTAGACAATCCGTCTCTGCCTTGTGAATTCTGGGAATCCAGTCTTGGCTGACCACCACTCTTAGGAGCATATTCTCTCCTCCCCCCCACTTCCCAGCCCCTGTTCCTCCTGGCATGCCTATGTGTGTGTAGGCATGTTCACACACATATGTGTGTATATGCATGTTCACACATATATGTGTGTGTATGCACGTGGAGGTTATAAGTTGACGTTAAGTATCTTCCGAAATCACTCCCTACTGTATTTACTGGTGAAGAAAGTATTTGGCAAACTTTTTCAAAGCCACCTTGTTGGGATGCAGATGTGTGAGAGAGAGAACATGGTGACTCCAGGTTGGTATGGTAATTGATGGCAGCATCTTAGTCTTGGATTAGTCTTGTCTGTCTCTGTCTGTCTGTCTCTGGCAGGATCTCTCACTGAACCAGGAGCTCACCTATTCAACTAGCCAGTTGGCCCCTATCTCTGTCTCCGCCACTTGAATGCTGGGATTACAGGTGGACCACCATGCCTGGAACCGCAGTCCTCACCTTGGCCTTGCATGCATGTCATCCAAGTAGCCGGTCCTCAGCCTCTGCACTGGCTTCTTTTTTTTTTTTTTTTTTGGTTTTTCGAGACAGGGTTTCTCTGTGTAGCTTTGTGCCTTTCCTGGAACTCGCTTTGGAGACCAGGCTGGCCTCGAACTCACAGAGATCCACCTGGCTCTGCCTCCCGAGTGCTGGGATTAAAGGTGTGCGCCACCACCGCCCGGTTGCACTGGCTTCTTACATTGATGCTGAGAAGTAAGTTATGCTAAGAAGTGCATGCTGGCTTTAGTGATGTTTAATTTTTGTTTTAGGCATGGGGGGGGCGGCGGGGGGCAGAGGTTGTGGGAAGTCTGGGGACTGAACAAGGTTATAAACAGCATGGTCTGCCCTTGAGCTACGTTGTCCCCAATCCCCAATGAAATGCTTCCTCTATAGCAAATACAACTCTCCATCCATAATTGTAAATCATCGATGAGTGGGGAGGGAGCTGGGTGATTGCGGAATGCTGTCAGGGGACAGCCTTTACCATCTCAGTCAATGTGCTAATGACAACCTGCGTGAGACTCTCAATGAGAGCAGACCTGCTGACGTTCTCCATTGAAGGACATGGTAGACCCTCACCTGAGACTCCAGCTAGTCCCTCCCCTGCTTCCTGATGTGGTGATATTGTGTTCCCCAAAATATTGTGTACCTTAATAAACTTATCTGGGGTCAGAGATGGAACAGCCACAATATTAAACAGAGGTTAGGCAGTGGTAGCACACGCCTTTAATCCTAGCATTCCAGAGACAGAAATCCCTCTGGATCTCTGTGAGTTCAAGGCCACATGGGAAACAGCCAGGCGTGGTGACCCACGCCTTTAATCCCAGAAAGCACGCCTTCAATCCCAGGGAGTGGTGGTAGAAAGCAGAAAGGTATATAAGGCGTGAGGACCAGAAACTAGAGGCCTTTGTCCTGGAGAAGCCTTTGGCCTGGAGAAGCATGTGGCTGGTTAAGCTTTCAGGCTTCTAGCAGCAGTTCAGCTGAGACCCATTCTGGATGAGGGCTCGGGGCATCCAGTCTGAGGAAACAAGACCAGCCGAGAAGTTGGCCAGGTGAGGTTAGCTGTGGTTTGTTCTGTCTCTCTGACCTTCCAGTGTTCACCTCAATACCCGGCTCAGGTCTGATTTTATTAATAAGAACTTTTAAGATTCATGCTACACCCTGACCAGCTGGGAGTCATTCTTTTTTTTTTTTTTTAGTTTTTGAGCCAGGGTTTCTTTGTCTAGCTTGGCTGTCCTGGAACTCATTTTGTAGACAAGGCTGGCCTCGAACTCACAGAGATCCGCCTGCCTCTGCCTCCTGAGTGCTGGGATTAAAGGAGCACGCCACCATGCCCGGCAGCTGTGTGTAATTCTATCCCAGCTTCACACGAGAAAATGGGAGAAATGGCTCAGCGGATGAAGGTGATGCCACCAAGGCTGATAACCTAGGCTTCTCCTTCCTCTACATGCAGGAAGGAGAGAACTGACTTTAAAAAGTTGTCTTTTGCTGGGTGGTGGTGGCACACGCCTTTAATCCCAGCACTCGGGAGGCAGAGGCAGGCGGAGCTCTGTGAGTTTGAGGCCAGCCTGGGCTACCAATGAGTTCCAGGAAAGGTGCAAAGCTACACAGAGAAACCCTGTCTCGAAAAACCAAAAAAAAAAAAAGTTGTCTTTTGACTTCGATGTTGGGGCCCCAACACACACACACACACACACACACACAAATACACACTCAAATGCACGCACATGAACACTTAGATAAATGAATGTAATTTTTCCAATAAGAAGGTGCTGGAATGCCAACTAAAGAGAGATTTCCATCTTTTGGAAGGTCATGTTGGCCAGGCGGTGGTGGCACACACCTTTAATCCCAGGGTTAATCCTTTTGAGCCAGGGTTTCTCTATGTAACAGTCTTGGCTGTCCTGGAACTCGTTTTGTAGACCAGGCTGGCCTCGAACTCACAGAGATCCCCCTGCCTCTGCCTCCCGAGTGCTGGGATTAAAGGCGTGCGCCACCACTGCCCAGCCTATTTGTTTGTTTTTTTGAGGCAAAGTGGTACTACAGAGCCCTGTCTGGCTTGAAGCTGGATATGTAGAACAAGCTGGCTTAGAACTCACAGAGATCTTCCTTCCTCTGCCTCCCAAGTGTTGAAATCAAAGGTACATAACACCAAGCCCACCATAGTTAACTTTAACATAGCCATGGTTTGTTGGGCAAAGTGGTTCACACCTATGATCCCAGCATTTTAGAGCTGGGGCAGGAAGATCAGGCACTAAAAACCATCTTTGCCTGGGCCAGAGAGATGATGGTTCAGTGGTTAGAGCTCATTGCTACCAAGCCTGACAGTCTGAATTCAACCTCCAGAATCTATTTGGTGAAAGGAGAGAACTTTCACCTTTCAAAAAAGGAAAACCATCTTTGACTACATAGCAAGTTCAAAGCCAGCCCAAGCTACAGAGTAAGAATCAAAAACAAAAGGCTGGCGTAGTGCACCCCCCCAACTCCCCAATTCATCACAACACTCGGGAGGCAGAGGCAGGTAGATCTTTGTGACTTCGAGGCCAGCCTGGTCTACAATAGAGTTCCAGGACAGCCAGAGCTACATAGGGAGATCCTTTCTCAAAACAAAACAAAACAAAAAATAAAATGAATCAAAACAAAAGCAATAACAAAGTAATTATAAGAATGAAGACTGGTGGTATATGCCTACTGTGGAGGCTGAAGCAAGAGAAAAAATAGGTTCAAAGCTAACCTGGATAAAATAGAAAGCAAATAATGCTGTGGGAGTGGGGGATATGAAACCTTTGTGAGCGTGTGCAAGGCCCAGGGTTCAATCTCTAGTACCACATGCACACACAAAACTTGAAGGGTTTTCTAATCAAAATTATACAGCAATAGGAGTAGATGAAAGCTACTGATTAGAGAATGTCTAATTATATGATCCCATTTCTTCCACCTCGGCAGAATGCTAAGCAGCCGCTGCAGATGAGACTCAGAAAGACAATGTTGCAACATGAATTGCTACTCCTAGGACACTATGTAAAAGAACAGAACTGAAGATTCCAGCCTGTCCTGTGATTATTCCACATGCCTGATACCCCAAGGTAAGAGATAAAAGTTGAAAGTCACTATTTTTAACTAATTGTACAGAAGATTATATATATATATATCTTCTTATTTTTGATTTTCTGAAATAGGGTCTTATATACCCCAGGCTGGCCTTTAATAACTGACTCTCTCAGTCAGGGTTCCTATTGCTATGAAGAGACACCATGACCATGGTCACTCTTATAAAGAAAAACATTTGATTGGGGTGGCTTATAGTTTCAGAGGTTTAGTCCATTATCATCATCATGGCCGCGAGCATGGTGGCAGGCAGGCAGACATGGTGCTGAAGAAGGAGCTGCCAGATGTTGATATGCAGGCAAAAGGAAGTAGACTACCACACTGGGCAGTAGCTTGAGCATAGGAGACTTCAAAGCCTGCCCCACAGTGACACACTTCCTCCAACAAGGCCACACCTACTACACCTCCTAAAAGTACCACTACTCCCTATGAGATTATGGGGGCCAATTACATTCGAACTACCACACGGTCCATCCTGCCTTTGTCCACTGAGTGCTAGGATTCTAGTGTGTGTGTGTGTGTGTGTGTGTGTGTGTGTGTGTGGTGTGTGTGTGTGTGTGTGTGTGTGTATGTGTAATTTCAATTAAAAAATTTAAATCAGATGTATTCATTTCCTGTGTGTTTTGTCTGCATGTATGTCTGTGTACCACATGCATATGTGGTTCTTAATGAGGATGCTGGGATCTGGACTATGTTTTTTTTTTTTTTTCCCAGACAAGGTTTCTCTTTGTAGTCTTGGCTGTCCTGAAATTCAGTCTGTAGACCAGGCTGACTTCGAATTCACAGAGATCCACCTGCCTGTGCCTCTTGAGAGCTGGGATTACAGGTGTCCACCACCATAGCCCTGGGTGTGAACTATGGTCTTGATAGAGTAAAGAGGCCCATAATCACTGACCCAACTCTCTAGTCCCTATTTAAGTTTTGTTTAAAAATGCAAGGGCTATAGAGATTGCTCAGTGGTTATGAACACTAGCTACTCTTCCAGAGGACCCAGGTTCAATTCCCAGCACCCAGTTGGTGGCTCACAACTGTCTGTAACTCCAGTTCCAGTTGATCTGACATTCTCATGTTGGTCAAATACCAATGCACATTAAAAAAAAATTTTTTTTAATGGACCAGGCATGGTGACTCAGCCTTTTTTTTTTAACATTATGAAAAATTTATTTTAAAATATTCATTTCTTGTCACCTCTCTGAGTCCAGAACAGTAGTGACAATAAATATCAATACTTGGGTTTGGTGACTCAGCCTTTAATCCCAGCACTCATGAGGCAGAAGCAGGCAAATCTCTGTGAGTTTGAACCCACATGGCAGCTCACAATTATCTGTAATTCCAGTTCTAGGGAATCTGACACCCTCACACACACATACATGCAGGCCAAACACTAATGCACATAAGGTAAAAATAAATTGTTTAAGCCAGGCGGTGGTGGTTCTGCATGCCTTTAATCCCAGCACTCGGGAGGCAGAGGTAGGTGGATCTCTGTGAGTTCGAGGCCAGCCTGGTCTACAGAGCGAGATCCAGGACAGGCACCAAAACTACATAGGGAAACCCTGTCTCAAAAAACCAAAAATAAACAAACAAACAAACAAATAAATAAATAGACAAATAAATAGAAATAGATAAATAAATTGTTTAAAAAAGTTTTTTTTTCTTTAAATTAGGGCCTGGAGAGATGGTTCTGCACTTAGTACTTATGGCTCTCCCAGAGGACCTAGTTCACTTTACAGCACCCACATGGTAGTTCACAGCACCCACATGGTAGTTCACAACTAACTTAGGGTTTTTATTGCTGTGAAGAGACACCAGGACCACGGCAACTCTTATAAGGAAACCATTCCTATTGGTGAAATTACTAAGGCCACTCCATGTAGTTAAAAGGAAGATTTATTTAGTGGGTAACTTACAAATGAAGGAATAGGTAGGTGGCGGGTTCTGGAAAAGACTCAGCGTAGTCCGGCGGTGTTCTCTGGAGAACTCTCCTCGGTCTACCTCTCCCGTCCAGGTCCAGCAAACAAGAGAACACTGCGAGTCCTGATCTCAGGTCTTCAGGCCCTCCCTTGGCCCCGCTTTGTAGGCGTGACAGTTACCGAAGCCTCAGTGGGGGTTGGAACTTCCAGACCAAAGCTGGAATGGCTACCCACTACACATTCCATTGAGGTGGCAGCTTATAGTTCAGAGGTTCAGTCCATTATCATTATGGTGGGGAGCATGGCGGCGTGCAAGCAGACATGGTGCTGAGAGTCCTACATCTTGTAGGTAACAGGAAGTCGACTGGCACACTGGGCAGCAGCCTCAGCACAGGAAACCTTAAAGCCCACCCCTACAGTGACACACTTCCTCCAAGAAGGCCATACCCACTCCAACAAAGCCACACCTCCTAATAGTGCCACTCCCTATGAGATCATGGGGGCCAATTACATTCAAACTACCACAACAACCATCTGTAACTCCATTTTCAGATGGTCCTGTGCTCTTTTCTGGCCTCTCTGAGTACCAGGCACTCAAAAAGCATACATACTGGCAAAACGCTAGTACACACAAAAAAAGTCTGAAAATACCTTACTTTTAAATTAAATCAGTGTTTGATTATGTTGTTTTATGTGTTTGAGTATTTTTCCTGTATTAGTCTGTGCAGCACATGTGTGCCTGGTCCCTCTCACAGGCTGGACGAGGACATAGATTGGAGATACAGATGGTTTCCATGTGGGTACTGGGAACTGAACCCAGGCCCTCTGGAAGAACAGCCGATGCTCTTAGCCACTGTGCCTTCTCTCCACCCTCTGGCCGACACATGTGCACTGTGGCATGCCTGCATGGAGACATACATGTGTACATACACACTGTAGAAATAAAAATATAATACAGTTTAAATTTTTTTAATTGAAGAAAAAAAAAACGTAAAGACTCTTGCACTAGGGATGCCGAGGAAAAGGGGGCATTTGAGTTGGGAGCCAGCCTGGGCTATAAAGCAACCCCATAAAACAACATCCAAGCATCCTAAGACCAGACTTTGAATTCATACCTTTCTTTCTTTGAGCCCAGGCTGTCCTCCACTCATTCCATAGCTAAGGATGACCTTGAACTCCTGATCCACCTTCCTCTACTCCACGAGGGCTGAGATCACAGGCACACACAGTCTGAGCCCAGACCTATGCCTTTGTTTTCCACTCTCTCCTACTTTGTTTACCTTTCTAATCTACTGGCAAAAACCCAATCATTGACACTGTAAATATTCTTCTCCTTCCCTCTGCCTATTTTCCCTATTAAAGGAAACACACACACACACACACACACACACACACACACACACACACACACA